>ML787766.1:560554-578348 GCA_009831015.1 Picea engelmannii | reverse complement strand
TGGCATTCTTGCAATCAACACCTTTTCACTTGTTAGCCTAATTTATCCTTCTTGTGATCCATCAGTGACATAAACTATGGTGATATGACTTATCCAATTCAAAACAAGACTTGAATTGACCTTATAAATAACAAACAACTAACATAAAGCAAATAAGGGATGACAAAAAAAAAATTGAAATGAGTTAACACACAATGAGGAAAAACTAACTAGAAGCTAGGTTGACATATGAATGGGCAAGTTTGATGAATAGAAGTAAGAGGTGAAAGCCTAGGGTCTAACAACTACCATTCTAGAAAGAATGGTTACAACCCTTTTAGATCTTGACACCTCCAGCCTATACAAGATATTTTTTTGTCTTTGGACAATTATGCTTTTGATTATAAAACCAAAATTATATTTAGGAGAAAGATCAAGAAGAGGAAAACAACACACCATGAAGAAATCAAACAAGAAGTAACCCAATTGTGGAATGCTACACACTTAAATGATGAAGAATTTGCAGAGGAAGTTGTTGATGCCTTGGGAGCATTTGCCAATGCAAACAAATGGTCTGTAAGTAAATTGTCTACCCAATTAAAGAAAGAAAGGAAAAATGTAGAAGAGTTGCAAGAATAATTGAAGTGACAACAAAACATTTGGTCACATGAACATGAATTCTAGTTGAAGGATATTTTAGAAGCAAACAAACTATCTGTAAATACCATTGTACAATTGACAACTAAATTAAATGAGATTAAATCTAAACACAACAAACAAATAGTTATGTTTCTTGAGGAGAAAGAAAAATTGAGCAAAAAATTTGAGAATAAAGTAGATACTTTGACTGCTCAGTTAGAGGAAATGAAAATAAAAATTGATGATTTTGAAACTTTAAAGAAATAAGCCATGGAGTTGAGCAACAAACTAGCTTTCTTACAAGAGATACTTTACACCAAACTATATGTTATCAATGAAGATCATGAATAGGTACTGTAGTTCTCTTCATGGTCTCAGGCAAAATTAATTAAAAAAAGGAGCCACAAGTTTCATTTGAAGTTCTTAAAAACCAAGAAGCACAAGGAATTAATCCTCCTCAAGGTTACTACATATTCTTAGAAGAAGAAAAACTACAAATCCAAGCATAACTTGACTCTTGGCATATCAATTGTTTATTCTCACGTGATTTAATCAAGGAAACAATCAAGAGCTGCTTAGACTTATGGTTTTTAGCTCTGGATATTATTGATGATTATAATATGCCTCATGTGTAGTTCATGGGCCAATATGTACCTTTGTCAGATTGTCTAAATGATGTACACCAATAGTTTTACTCAAGGATAGATGGGATTACTCAAATTGGTTTCTGGAACATGGACAATGTCAAACGGTTCATCACTTAGGCTGCAAAATGTTACAAATTCATCAATGGTTTCTTATTGAAATTCAAGTCAAGACATGAGGAAATAACTATGAAAATCTATCCATGCAAGTTGAATGAGGAGATTCCTCAGCCACCATCATTGCACTAATGTTAAAGAAATCCCTCATATGGAAAAGTCACATGTAGATGGAAGATAGAAAAGTCACTGAAGGAGTTGTTGGTATCGAGGAGAATATCTCTCCTTAATATCAGCTAACGAATCAAATCAATATCTGGACCTATTAGTTTGAACAAATTGTGGAATTAGTTCTAGGATTTAGCGTCTTTTTCTTTTATTTATTGTAATTATATAATGAGAACATGGGCTGGAACCTCTGGGAAAATTGGTTATGTACACTATTGTAAAAGCCAAAATTTTGAGATTTGAAGACTTGGAAGTCGTGATACCTACATTGTGTTTTATTTATTTTGGTACTATTATTCAAAGTTTATGAAATACATATTTTGCATCCCTTTCTTCTCTTAGAATTATTAATGAATGAATGTCAATATTCTCTATTTTTGCACTACTGTTAGAAAATTTGAGGAATTATTATGTCATTCTTGATTGAATCTAATGGAAAATATAACAAATTAAAAGATGAGTATGCATGCTAACAATCTTTTGGTAACTATTTACTGAATGAACTATTGGTATGTATTTATTTTAATTGTTGTTAAATTGCGTGAACTATTTCCATAGTTAGACAACATACCTTTATCTCATATTTAAATTCATGTTATTTGCCTATATTGAGTGTGAGTATATACAATTGTTCTTTTCTTAGTAACTATTTACTAGGTCTAAACTTATGTGTATTTGTTTCAATTTTTATTAGGTTGCATGAACTATTTCCACAACTTGATGATTTGCATTTTATCTCACGTTTAATATATGTTATTCTTCTTTCTCCCGAATAAGAGACTGTGAATTGCTTCCATATTCTAGTCTGGATAGTGTAGTTTTAGAATAGAAAGTAAATTACTTCTTTCTTCTTGTACATAATAGTTTAGAAGAACTTTAAGGAAAGGCTCCTTTCAAGGAGAAAATCCACCCTTAGTGGAAACTGGGCCCACATCTCAATGAGGATCACCCTACCAAATGAGTGTAGGCCTAATTAGGGCATTGATCATGTGGTTTCTCCTCGTTGACTACCAAGAATTTTTCCAGGCATCAACATTTTGCTGCTAGAAGGAGGGTCGCTGATGATGAATGACACACAGAGCTCCATAGAAGATTGATACCGATTTAAGAAGATCACCATCGCCCTCAACCCCTTTATTAAAGTCAAGCTCTAATTCCCCTTCCAAGCTAAAACTCTCAACTCTAGATATTGACATAACCAAGTCATCTTCACATATCATATCTAAAGAAGTAACACAACCTATTCAACATGATACCTCTGACTCCGATGTCACTTAGGAGAAAACACAAGAGATCATAGATTAAGAGATTGATCAGGAAACTTTACCATTATATTAGGATATTGCGATTGAATATGTGCGTCGAATTCTTAATCAAGGAATTACATATTTTGTGATCTTTGAAGAAAGTACTTTAAACCATCCTCCTCAATTACATGTTTCAAGAATTTCGATAAGAGCATAGAGTAGAAAACTTGGGCAAAAACTGATTGAGAATATCATACCACCTAAGGGTAAAAATGGTCAGATAGAAAAACCACCTAGTCCTCCTTTCACCGTTAGAAATAACCCTCTCGCTACTCATAAATTCTGGCAAGGAGACTTTTCTACTGAAAGTGAGTTGCTAGTGGTAGGTACACCTCCAATATCAACTCCTCTCGCCAGTCCACCCTATCAGTCTTTACCTTCTCATCCTACATCTTTTGATTCACAAGGTACTCCTTGCAGAGCTACAACTATGGTCGGAGTCCATCAACCTCAAAGACCTTGGTTAATCGGTTGAGCAGTCAACGTTCCAGGGTATCAACATGACTTACCTAAATACCTCGAAAAATTATTTCCCAAGTTTGACCCTGAAAACAGAGAATCTCCTGAAGATCACATTGATAAATTCATGTTATCAATGAGTCTAATGAAGGTATAAGAGGAAGATGTATTATGTAGATTATTTCCATATACTTTTGAAGGCAAAGCATCTATATGGTATTTTGCTCTGATGTCAGGATCCATAGTTAGCTGGGATACTTTTGAAAGATTATTCATGAAAAAATTTGCTGATGACAAAACCCCAACCACTTTGGTTCTTGATTTGTCTAAATTAAGAATGAATCCAAAAGATAAAATTAAAGTTTTTAATCCAAGATTCATGACCTTGTTGAATATAATACCTAAAGACTCGCACCCTCCAACCAACATTATTCTAGAATTTTATACCATTTCTCTCCCTTGTTTAATTTCTATCTTAGCTAAAAGAGCAGCCAAAACTACATTAGATGAAACCATGCAAGAAAATTTAGAGGTGGAAATGGAAATGATGAGCATAGCCAAAAAATCTCCTATTGAGTATAGAAGAGCTTTACCTCCCACTAGGAGAGTCACAATCAAAGAAGAAAAGAAAGACAAAGAAGTTATAGATCTTGAAATCTTGCATAAATTAGTTAAGAGTTTGGCTAACAACATCATTGACATTAACACAAATGTAGTAGAAGAATCAACATCCAAAAAGCCATGGAGATCTTTTGTCAAAATAATTTTCCCTCCTCCTGGTAATCAAATTTCTGATGTTGATGATGATGTAGAAGAAGAACAAGATGATGAAGATGTTGGTACTTCTGAGGTAAACCTCGCTTGGGATATTGTAAATGATATTTTTAATGACGAGGAAGATTAATCTTGTGAATATATTAATGTTGTTCAAACTAGAAGAAAAGGTCCTCCTGCCAGTACCTCATCCCCATCTCCCTCTATTTCCTCCAAGAAAATTGTTCCTCAAGATAAAAGAGTCATTGGGGCCTTAGTGATTTCTGATCATCCTGATTATGATGTCGTTGAAGACATGAAAATTACTAGGGAAAATATTTCTTTTTATTAATTGACAAAGTTGAAACAACAGAGAAACAATTTACTTAAAGCATTAGACAATAACGATGTTGAAAAACAAACTACTATAGATGCGAGTAAAGATAAAGAAAAAACTGCCATAAATTGTGCTTTAGAGAAAAACAAACAAGTCAATGCCAAGGATGTCCTAATAGGAGACAAATCCAATTCACACATAACACCTTTCCTTTTGACTTTTGAAATTTTTAACATAAATGTACGCAATTGTTTGGTAGATCTTGGAGCTTCATCAAATATAATGCCATTTTCTATTTGTATGAAAATCAATGCTCAACCACATAAGTCAGCTATACAAATTGTACATCTTGATAGAACAAGGGTTAAGGTTTTAGGCGAACTTAAAGATGTATTTATTAGATTATCTTCTAATCCAAAAGTACATCAAACAATAGACATCATTGTTGTTGACATCCCAAAATCTTATGGTTTGCTCATGAGCAAGGAGTGGTATGAAAAAAATCATGGTTATTTCACTACAGACTGGTGATATTTTTGGTTACAATACAATGGAAAACCTAACCAAATTAGAGTGGATCGGGAGAAACGGATGAAACATATTGTGACTGATATTAATGGTGAAAATGAACCGATAATGTTTTCAAATTCTATTTTAGGCAACTATTCCATTGATTCATTCTTTGGAAATTTTGTTGCAGAAGGTTCACCATTCACATATTCATCTATATAATCTAAGGTTGTAAACTTTTCTCAAACTAATTCTTCTATATGTATAGATTTTTCTTTGGATATTTTAGAATCTGTTGAAAATAATGATTTTTCAACCTTGTTTTTTGATGGATCAAAATCTAATGAAGGTGTTGGAGTAGGTTGTGTTTTAGAAGATCCCAATGGCAACAAAACCATGTTAGCATGTAGGCTGGAGTTTTATTGCACCAACAATGTAGCCGAATACAAAGATTTAATCCAAGGTTTGAAAAAGGCTATAGATTCGAATGTTAAATTCATAAAAAAAAAAAATCGTGATTCAGAAATCATTGTCAGGGTACAAACTATCCATTTTGTTTCAAATCATCTAAAAAATTACCAACAACTTGTTGTTTATCTATTACCACATTTCACTACTTTTGAGATTAAATCTATTCCTAGATCTCTTAATTCAAATGCAGACCTTCTTGCTAATGTGGCATCAGAGTTGATTCCATCTGAAGAATTTTCCCATGACATATTTTCAATTGAGTTCTTGTTTAGGAAATCCATGCTTGACAATATAACTAATTGGAGAGTTTTTAACGATGGTGATCACACAATAAGTTTTCTTACACAAGAAGACACATACAAAGATTTAATCATTGATGAGAATCAAGATGATTCATATAAATCAATTCCCCTTCACTGGATGGTAGGACTAAACTAGAAAACATCATTCCAAAATCTGTAGTTAAACTAGAATATTTTTATGATCTCAAGGATAGGTTTAAAACACCATCTAATTGAAAAACACATAGTTCTTCAATGAAATTTGAAATCATAAATTTGGGAACTGTAGAAAATCCTCAAAATTTTAATCTTGGTTCATGATGCACTCCTTTAGAAATATTTTCTTTCATTAATCTTTAAAAAAAATATAAAGATACTTTTTTGTTGGACATATAATGATTTGAAAACAAATGATACTTTAGTTATTCAACATGTGATTCTGCTAAAATATGATGCCAAACCAATCTAGCCAAAATTAAGAAAAAAAATCCTAACTTAGAACAACAAATAAAAAAAGAATTAAATAAATTGCTACAAGCAAGGATCATTTTTCCCGTTAGACACTCTCAATGCGTTTCTAATATGGTTCCAATTAGGAAGAAAAAAAGAGACATTAGAATTTGCATTGATTTCATAAATTTAAATAAAGCTTCTGAAAAAGATAGCTTTCCCCTCCCTCATATGGAACAGATTTTGCAATCCGTGGTAGGATTTGAGATGATGTCTTTTCTGGAGGGATTCTCAGGTTATAACTAGGTCTTGGTTTCCAAATATGATCAATTGATAATGACCTTTAGAACAAAATGGGGCACTTATGCATACAAAAAGATACCATTTGGATTAATAAATGTTGGTGCCACATTTCAACGTGCCATGAATATAGCCTTTAGAGGGTTAGTGAATAAATCAATGGTAATATATCTGGATGATGTCATTGTATTCTCTAAGAACATATTTGATCACGTGCATCATCTCAGACAAATTTTTGACCACTATAGAAAATATGACATCTCACTTAATCCCAAGAAAATTGTCTTTTCTCAAACAAAAGGGAAGCTTTTAGGATTCATCGTTTCTAAATCATGAATTGTGATTGAACCCAAAATAATCAAAACAATATATGAAATTCCTTTTCCTCATAATAAAAAACGATGCAATCTTTCCTAGGACAAATTAATTTTGTCAAACAATTTGTCCCAAGTTTTACAGAGATAGTAAGACCATTGCAAAATACGATTAAGAAAGATATTGTTTTTAAATGGAATGATGATGATAGAAAATCATTTAAAGCAATAGAAGAAGCAATTGTACAATCCCCAACTCTATCATCTCCCAATTTTAACAAGGTCTTTACTCTATATACTTTTGCTTCAGATTTTTCTTGCGCTGTTGTCCTTACTCAGAAAAATGATCAAGATATTGAAATACTTATTTCTTTTATGAGTACAGGTTTTTAAGGCGCATAATTGAACTATTCAAAGGTATAAAAACATGCATATGCAATATTCAAGGCAGTCGAACACTTTAGGCCTTTTCTCTTAAAATCACACACCAAAGTGATTGTCCCATATCCTTCAGTCTGAAATTTACTTGTTCAAAAGGACCTTGGAGACATAAGAGATAAATGGATGATTACCTTGCAAGAATATGATTTGGAAATTAAAACTTCCAAAGTTATTCGAGTTTTAGGCCGCTACAGTCTAACAACAAGGCCAATGGATTTAGATTGTGAAAATAAACCTGAAAAAGAAAACGAGTTAGAGGCACAAATTAACGAGATTCATCTTACCTCTAATTATTCTGATTCATGGTATAATAATTTGAAAATTTTCCTTACTCATGGCTTTGCTCCTCTCCATTATGACCCAAAAAAGAAAAGAGCATTATGGTTGAAATCTATACATTATCAATTGATAAATGGAGTATTAATTAGACAAAAGTATGATTCTATTTTTCTTAGATGTTTAGAAAAATTAAATGTTGCCAAAGTATTATCTAATTTACATGATGGTCCTACAGGTGGACATTTTAGTGGAGACACTACTGCTTATAAGATCATTTGAGCACGATATTATTAGCCGATTTTATTAAGAGATGCCCACACATACGTTAAAAAATGCAATCTTCCAATATGCTACCGGGATGTTAGGTATGTGCTATATTCTTTTCACGACTAGCGATAACCTCCCTATGCGGGGGTTCGGGGGAAACGCCCCCGATTTTTTTTCCTCGAGAAACGTGTCACCTTTTTGCCTCGATTTTCATGTCCATTGTTGGACGGTTTTTTGGCACATGGTTTTTTTGCCGATGGTTTTCTATTTTCGGTTAAGGAATTAGGATTGTTGACTAATCTAGGTCATTGGATTAGGGTTTTGGATGTCATTTGCTCCTATATGTATATTGTATTGTAAACAATGTGTGAAGTGGATGAATATAGAATATGTTGGTTTTCCCAGTTTGGGTTTCCAGGGGAAAAATCTCTGTGCAATGTGTGTATTTTCCATTGTATCTTTTCTGTTCTTTTACTGAAAATTTGTTTGTAGTAAATAATTGTACAATGTTAAAATCTACACAAGAGAGAGAATAATCATGCATTCCCATTGCATTCTGTGACAACTGATGGACCATTTGAACAATGGGGATTGGACATCATCAGAGAAATAACTCCAAACTCTTCAAAGTTACACAAGTATATCTTGACAAGAACTGATTATTTTACCAGGTGGAGAAAGGCCATCCCTTTAAAAACTGTTAAACATAATCATGTTATATCTTTTATCGAACAGTTCATAATTACAATGTTTGGTGTTCCTAACACTTTGGTATTTGATAACACTTCTCATTTTTCCTCAATAAAGTTAACTGCATTTGTTTTAGAGAATGGTATCAAGATATAATATTATGCCAACTACTATCCACGAGGTAATGGTCTGGAAAAATCTACCAACAAAAACTTTCTCCAGATCATTAAGAAAAACATTAATGAAAATAAGAGAAATTGACACAAATCCGTTTCATCTACATTATGGGATGACAAGGTCACACCTAAAACTGTATTAGGAAATTCCCCTTAATTCCTTGTCTATGGCAAGGAATCCATTCTACCATCTAATGTAGTTTTACCTTCCCTTCAATTAGCTCAATCTGTCAAAGAAGATCTTTGTCCCAAAATGCAAGAATGCATAGAGGAATTGTTAAAATTAGAAGAAGAAAGAGATAAAGCCAAACAAACTTTTTATGAACACCAAAAAATAATAAACAAATGGTTCGATAAACATTCAATTAACAATAGTTTTTTTGCAGTTGGTGATTTAGTTCTAAAATGGGACAAAGCCCACAAAGAAAAAGGAAAACATACAAAATTTCAAAAATTGTGGCTTGGTCCATTTCAAATCACTGGAAAAATTGACCCCATCAACATTTATTCTTCAAACATTAGAGGGAGAAAAGGAAATTCTTCCCGTGAATGGCTAGATTCTCAAAAATTATTTCTCACCAAAAAAAAAAAAAAAGAAAAGAAAAACCGGTAAACTATGTAAATAGGTTTGATTCTTGTTGATTTTATCATTTGTTTGAAATAATAAAAGGGTTTGTTTTCCTCAATAATATTTGACACATTCTTGGTTCGATTATATGCTCGTCTACAACTTAAAGCATCACACTTAAATAATCTATATAAAGTTTCACGACCTGGAAGTAAAATTTCTATATTAGTGGTGGAACTCCTATGTTACCAAGATTTCATGTTTATATCATTGTTGCACCCTAGGTTTCTTACAAATTGTCTCTTATGAACTCCTCTTTTCATACTTAAAAGCTTATGTAGAGATGATTGGTGGAAGGGATACCTCAATATAAACCTTTCAAGTGAGTAGACTGCCAAGATAATCTAAATAACTCTTGTATCACCCTGCTTCCCTAAGCACCTAATTGCTTATGCAATATATATACTCAAATCATTAAGGGTGCAATTGAATAAATAAGGGAAGTTGAAAGCACTAATTAGTGTGGGAACTATAAGTAAACCCGTCGGAGCTATGAATGCTCGCTGGTAGCGGGGCCATGCTTGTATGATACCAAGGCATCTTCATCAAGACTATGGACACTTGCGAGCAACGAAGCAATGTTGGGTCAAAGAGAGATGATGAACACACATAGTCAAATGTTTACTTACCCATGGTGAAAGCATTACATCACACCTTGTACCAATTATTTGTGGACTAAAATCTTAACAAAATTAACCTCAAAAACCCATTTAAAGATGCAATCTGTAAGTTATCTAATATTTGTGATTAGTGAGAATATCCTTAAATTTCTTGAACATTTGGAGGTACCCATAAAATAAAAAATATATCTTTACATGCCTTGAGCTTACTTTTAATATTTGATGTGTATAATCCTTTTAGTAGAACTAGAAAAATATAACTGTTTCTCTCAATATGTTGCCATTTGTTGAGCCTCAACAACCCCCCATTATTTTTTAAGCTTTTCAGATGAATAATAATGGGTCCCTTTTTATTTTTGGTTTGTTTAAAATTTCACATTATAGTTTTGTGATACAATTAAATTATTTTAAAATAATCTTTTTGAAACGCAAAAAAATAACCAAGCAATAAACCCACTCTCTCGATCTCCTAGTACTCCTATGGTCGATAACCCAATTAGACCAGACCTGACTTTATCCAATCATTTAATAAAATCATTAGCCCCCATGCCCCGATGCTTTGATATTTTGATATGTCCATGCCTCGATCTCCCGATGGCCCAATGTGAAATGTTTCCTTTTAACTTTAATAAATTCCTCTTGGTAGGCCAATGCCTCAATCTCTTGATGGTGTGATTGGCCAGGTGATCTCGTTATACCGGATCAAGATTTCCTTTAGTTTTACGATTTTAATAAAATTTTCTGCGATACCCCAATCTTTCGATGGGTCGATCTTTGTTTATATCCAATCGGAAAAGGTTGTTTTTGAAACTTTAATAACTCTCTCCCAATAGGTCAGTGCTTTGATTTCTAGATGAATCGGTAATATCAGATTGAATTTCTTTTTTTTGCATATAATATCATGCGAGCGTTTCTTCCCAGTGACACCAGATCAAGATTTTACTGTCACTTTTAACTTTTCTCAATACTTTGATCTCTCGATAACCCAGTAGTACTGGGTCAACTTTTATGATGTTCTAGTTGTTGCAAATAAATTACCTGATTTCTGGTGCCTCGATTTCCTAATAGGCCTGTGAGACTAGATCAGTTTGTTGTTTCACTCTAATTCGTTTAAGAAATTTTCCAATTCCCGATGATCTAATTCTCAACGAGATAGTGGGACCAAATTCCATCTAACTTTTTGTAATAAGATCTCGGTAGAGTGATCACACAAGAATATCAGATCGGGGTTTTGCCTTAATCTAAGTTTTGAATTATTCTGCAACTATTTTGATCCTTGGTACACCGATCTCACGATACCTTGACTAATACCGGACTGACATTTTTACCATGCACATATTGGTTTAATTTATAAAGATTCCGACCTATGATACCTTGTTAAGTGATTAAGTTAAAATTAAATCACAATAATATAAATAAAAACAATAATAAAGCCTATCAACATGAGTTGCATTTGTTGGTGTTAAAGGTAAAGTCCTAAGTCTCATGGTGAACCGGTGCCTGGTAAGAGATGTTACCTCGCATATTCGAATAAAACTTAAACTGTCCTTTCCACAGTTTAATGATCCTAACGTTGGTGGTTACAGTAATTGAAAGAATTTATTGAACATTGGGTATAGTGTAATCCTTCGTCTTAAGACCAAAATTTCCCACTAACTCCATTTTTATCCATGTTAGAGCCTTACTTTCATTCCCTCTAAGATGTCTGAGGATTGACTTTCTCTGCATTAATTCAAGAATTCGAAAACACATAATTCCTTTTACTTATTTTTGCCTAGTTAGTTATGTTATATATATTGATGATAAAATTGGTTTTATTCAAATCTATAAATTGATTTTGAAAGAAAACTCATATGTTGTCGTGTGATTGTCGAGATTATCATTATAGGATGACGCAAAAAGGAAAGGTGAAGCAACAAAAGGACGAGGAAGAAGAAATCAAAAGAAACCCCAACTCGGCATTTTTCTTTAACACAACATTCAAAACATGCAAAAGCAATAGTATGGAATGGAGCAAATTATACAAATTCATCGAAGAAGGCTATTTCACAAAAGAATGCAAGTTAGGCACAGACTACCTGATTGACATCAGGAGGTACGACCTTCATAAGATCGCTACTACACTAACTATATTGCCCTACTATGACATGATGCAGTGGATAATCTCTGCACTGTTATTTCTACATGCATAGTTGTCACTCACCACATTGTTGGCTCTTTCAAACCTGATGATGTTGTTAATATGTATAAGCTAATTCCACCCACAACCAATTGAGATGATAATTTTATTAAAGAATTTATTCAAAAAGAAGTTGAAAATGATGAATTGTAGATGACCGATTTAATTAGAGAATGGTGGAATGATCCTAATTCTTTCAAAATCATAGGAGACAAAATTTATCATGTCCCTAGATTAAAGAAACCCCTCATGTTGGTTTCCATCATGCTCTATCGCCTATATGGTGAAAAAGATTCCTTTAAATTTAAGTTGGGTTGGATTCCTTTTCTCCATCGGGTTCTCACGTGGAAGGTTTTTATTTGGGCACATATCCTCTCTGCTAACATCAAATAATAGGTTCAAAATTCCCAAGAGGGACCTCCAGGATACTACCCAAGATTTTTCATGTCTAGTTATCTGATCAATGTCATTTGTGCAGTTACCCCTTTTCCCCTTTTACCTTGGAATTGGTGTCCCTTTGAAGAGGCAGTCCATTTGTACTACTCTAAATTGTGGGCAATTAGCTACAATAATTTTTTCTATGACATCTGTAATTTCTTCATGATTCCTCTTCATTTGCTTTAAAAAATTCAGACAACTCCCAGATTCACTCAGGAGGCCATGAGTACTATCAAATAAATTTGTGATTAGTTTTTGGATAAGGAATTTTCATACATCAAAATATATGGGTGTGAAGCCCCCCCCATATCTTGCATGGATATGTCACAGACATAATAGCTTTGAGAGAAATTGCATACCAAATTGTTAGTGTTGACATTGCAACAATTTTGTTAATAAATCAAAAAATACAATGACCCACATTTCGAATTTCAATAGGCATTTTTACTTTATTAAATACAAAACATGCTCAGAAGGAAGTAGATCAATTGGAAGGAATCTGGCTGGCTCAAGGGAATCTCAAAAGACATGATTCAACAAAGATTGTTAGAAAACATTGTGCTATGGTCAAAAGTAAATAATACATCCACGAGGATGACACATTTGACATTGTTTTTCAGAGAATTGGTGCTATAAGAAATAGTTCCAAATTTTCAAACTTCATTGATTGGCAAGTTAAAAGGAATAAAGGCCTTTCTTAAGGAAAAGAATGAAAAGTTGGGTGTTAAAAAAATAGAGATTGATGAAGGTGAGGATGAATCATCCAAGTCTGAAACTGAATAGAATCGCAACAGTTCAACAATGGATTCACAGGTGGATGTACTGGATCAACAAAGAACTACAACAAGAGAACAAGACTTGAGTAAAACAACAATCCAGACTTCTATCAAAACTCTCGAAGTCAGTGAAGTGTTTAACACCAACAAATATATGGATCACTCCAAAACACCAACTATTCATATTACTACCCCTATTGATACTACTCCCATAACTACCATTTGAGGGAGAATGGTTACAATCCCTTTACATCTTGACAACCTCCAGCCTATAAAAGATATTGTTTTGTCTTTGGACAATTATGCTTTTTATGATAGAACCAAAACTATAGTCAGGAGAAAGATCAAGAAGAAGACAATTATGCTTTTGATGATAAAACCAGAACTATAGTCAAGAGAAAGATCAAAAAGAGGAAAACAACACACCATGAAGAAATCACAGAAGAAGTAACCCAATTGTGGAATGCTACACACTTAAATGATGAATAATTCGTAGAGGAAGTTGTTGATGCCCTGGGAGCATTTGCCAATGCAAACAAATGGTCTATAAGTAAATTGCCCACCAAGAAATAAAGGAAAAAAGTAGAAGAGTTGCAGGAATAGTTGAAGTCACAACAAAACATTTGGTCACGAGAACATGAATCCTAGTTGAAGGATATTTTAGAAGTAAATAAACTATCTCTAAATATCGTTGTATAGTTGACAACTAAAATAGATGAGATTAAATTTGAACACAACAAACATGTAGTTATGGTTCTTGAGGACAAAAAAAAATTGAGCAAAAGTTTTGAGAATCAAGTAGATACTTTGACTACTCAGTTAGAGGAAGTGAAAATGAAAATTGATGATTATGAAACTTTAAAGAAAGTTGCTTACAAGAGCTACTTTACACCAAACTATATGTTATCAAAGAACATCATGAACAAGTACTGTAGTTATCTACAGGTTCTCAGGCATAATTTGAAAAACAAAAGGAGGCACAAGTTTCATTTGAAGGTATGAAAATTTGGGAAGCACAAGGAATTGATTTTCCTCAAGGTTATTTTATATTCTCCGAAGAATAAAAACTACAAATTCAAGCATCACTTGACTCCTGGCATATCAACTATTTATTCTCAAGAGCTACTCAGACTTATGGGATTTAGCTCTCGATATTTTTAATGATTATAATATGCCTCATGTTTAGTTCTTGGGCCAATTTGTACCTTTGTCAGTTTGTCTAAATGATGTACACCAATAGATTTTCTCAAGGACAGATGGGATTACTCAAATCACTATATGGAACATGGAAAATGTCAAATAGTTCATCACTCGTCTTGCAAAATGTTACAAATACATCAATGGTTTCTTGTTGAAGTTCAAGTTAGGACATGAGGAAATAGCTAAGAAAATCTATTGGTGCAAGTTGAATGAGGAGATTCCTCAGCCACCGTTAATTGCACTAATGTTAAAGAAAGTCCTCATATGACAATGTCATGTGCAGATGCAAGAGGGAAAATTGAGCGAAGGAGTTGCTGGTACTGAGGATAATATCTCTCCTTAATATTAACTAACAAATCAAATCAATATTTGGACCTATTAGTTTGAACAAATTGTGGAATCAATTCTAGGATTTAGCATCTTTTTTTTCTATTTATTGTAATTATCTAAAGAGAACAGGGGTTGGAAACTCTGGAAAATTTGGCTATGTACACTATTGTAAAAGCCAAATTTTGAGATTTGAAGACTTGGAAGTGGTGATACTTACATTGTGTTTAATTTATTTTGGTACTATTATATAGAGTTAATGAAATACAGATTTTGCATGCCATTTCTTCTCTTAGATTTATTAATGAATGAATGTCTATATTCTTTTTTTCTGCACTACTATTAGAAACTTTGAGGAATTATTATGTCATTCTTGATTGAATCTAATGGAAAAGATAAAAATTAAAATATGCGTATGCATGTTGACAATCTTTTGGTTACTATTTACTGAATGAAATATTGGTATGTATTTATTTAATTGTTGTTAAATTGTTTGAACTATTTATCTAATTAGGGCTCTTATAACAATTGCCCCTTATAAGGGACTAAAATGATTCTCCTAAACCTGAATTATTGAGGGTTGGCCAATCCCTCAAAGAAATTGGCCATCAAGAGGCTAATAGAGACATTAAAACTCTTTATTATCCTTGTAACACCCCCAGCCACCCGTTGGGCGATTCCACTTAAAACTTTCTAATATGATACCATATTACCAATAATTAAATCGAAATTACTCTGATACAACTCTGTCACTAATTAAAAACATAAAACTACACTCTACCATGCATGATTATTTACATATTCATAACAAAATTGTACACAATCATAACATAATCTACATGCAACATAAACAACATAAGCTCATGAAAGTAGATGCATAATAATTACTGCAAAAAATGATTAAACACACAAATTGGCACTTATCTTTGAATAAATGACACCAACTGCGTGTAGTCCTTCCATGTTCCTCCCAGCCTTAGATCACAATGTTCATAAATTTCAATAGTGGGTCACCCCCGAGCTAGGGATAAACTCCACTTGGGTAAGGGTTCCCAACTAGGGTAAAGTATCTCAATCAACATGAAACTCAGTCACGTGTAACTCAGTTACAGATGACTCAATTATAGGAAGGTTCGTCACAGATGCCAAGTCACACTGACAACCTACAATCTCTAATTCCCCACATGCCTATCCCACCCCAGGAAGTGTGCCCCTTCTCTGCTCAATAGTCCTTCGGCTGCCCCACTTCCCTTCTAGGGCTTCAACAATAGGCCAGACAGTAAGTCTCATAGCCCCATCGTTGCAGTTTGGCACCTCGGTAAATGATTCCCAACCATTCTCTCATCCAGAGAGAATGCAAAGTTCCATGGGCTTGGAAACCCGCCTCCTTAGTCCAATAATCCATGGGCCTGACAACACGGTTCTTCAATCTAGCTCTCCAATCTAAGCAGTGTACAAGTATCTGTGACAATAATCAACAAAATACAGGCCTCAGTATCAGTCGGGTCCAATGAAATCAACAATCAGGTTCAACTCATAGTTCAGTGCTATGACAAAACAATTGGGTCATTATCATAGCTCATGGTGGTCCAATGGTCAGAAAAGATGATCCGATGAAAAGATACCAGAATGGACTAAGTCCAAACCATTTGTGATCTGAAAATGATAAAGACTTGTATTCTTGAAAATATTTGCAAGTTTTAATTCAAGTGTTCTTATGCAAAAGGATCAATTTGCAAACACAATTTTTATAGAAATTACACATTCAAGATGCAGATAATAAGCAACAAATAACAGTGAATAGTAAACACATAACACAACAAATAATAAAGTAGTTCACCCCTCTCTTGGGCTACATCTCCTGGTCCAGCTTCCAATGGATCTTTTGTATTATTTGCTCAAAGTGCTAAAATATGTGTTTTACAATGCTCAAAATGCCAAATAGATGGCTCCAATGGCTTTAGAACATCCAAAAACCCCTAGTTGGGCTTTTTGGGCACCTGATTTGGCCAAAAATTGAAGAAGATAGGCTTCCTGGAAGTTCCCCTTCAAATTTATTGTCTCTGGATCGCTAAAATGCACCTCTGCGTCCTCAACCTAGCCTCTGTGCTCATTTTTGTGCTAAAACCTAGCACAAGGCGCACAACTGCATAACCATGCAAACTGTAGGACGGTTAGGGCGCCTAGCCCCTAACCGCCAAACCGTCGGGCATATGGCCATATGACCGTGCACGCACACAAAAGGGGCCAAGTCCCAAGTCAAATGGTAGAGCGATAAGTGTTGGCGTGGTTTTAAACCGTTGGTAATTAAACTCCCACGCAATGTATGGACCACCGGTCATATGTATTGTGGGCTCCGTTTGAATTACGCGTGCGAGTAGGTCATATGTTATATGTATATGAACGGGGGCTGGGGCTTAGCCCCAGCCCTATCCGCGCCCAAACCACAACACATTACAATTCAAATATATTCAAACCCATTTATATGTTAAGAACTGTTGGTGGGTGCGCCGGTTGGGCGGACCTTCCCAAAGATCTTCCCCTTGCCCGGAGGTTGCAGGGTCGAGTCCTGCCGACTACACAAGTTTTAACCAACGCCCAAGTGACACGCGACGACCCTTGCTTGGGCCACATGTCACCAATCCATTCGCCACCAAGATGCCACGTGTCCAGAAATAATTCATCGTCCAACTACCAACTGTCCGCCAACTCAACCCTGCCACATCAGCGTACGACTCTGCCACGTCATCATACGGCCCTGCCACGTCAGCATCCGTAAGGACTGTACAGTCAACACATTTTTTTTGCCTGTTTGACGATTTGAACAGAACGTGATATCTTACTCATCTGACATCTGTTTAAACCTAAATGAGTTGCGTTGGGTTCGTGACGACGAGGCCTACGCACCCGTTCAATTTGAAGCGATTCCGAGCACTTTGAGTTTTGAGCAAAATTTGATCCCCTGTATCACACCTTCCCATTGGAAAGCTTTTGGACCTCCAAAAGGTTATTTTTAGTCTATCTGAAGATGAGGGTATAGTTCC
>ML787766.1:549788-560454 GCA_009831015.1 Picea engelmannii | reverse complement strand
TCAACACGATGCTTGTCATGTCTTGTCTTGTACTTGGCTTGACTCTTTTCCAACTGCTCTTGTACCATTTGATGTATCGACTGAATTTGTTCAATGAACTTTTCTGCCCTATCAATGTCATATTGACCATCAATAGAAATATCTTTCCCAAAGATTAAATCTAAAGGGGATTTGGGCAAATAGCCAAAACATGCTTCAAATGGCGATGTTTGAGTTGAAGAGTGCTTAGCCCGGTTGTAAGCATGTTGAATGTGGCTCATCCCAAAGTTTAGGATGCTTGCTACAATAACCACGACGAAGATGCACCACTATTCTATTAACCACTTCTGTTTGACCATCGGTTTGCGGATGAAAAGTTGTGCTCTTTTTCAGTTTGGTGTCCATGAGTGCCCATAAACTCGACCAAAAGTTCCCAATAAATCAAGAATCTCGATCAGAAATAATGGATTTAGGCAATCCAAAATGTACCCAAACATGTTGAAGGAACATTTGTGTCATTTGCTCAGCTGTAAATTGCTTCTTACAAGGCATCAAAATACACATTTTTCTAAATCGATCAACCACAACATAAAGATAATCATGATTTCTTTTAGACATAGGTTACACACAAAAGGGGCCAAGTCCCAAGTCAAGTGGTAGAGCGACAAGTGTTGGCGCGGTTTTAGACCGTTGGTAATTAAAATCCCGCGCAATGTATGGACCACCGGTCATATGTATTGTGGGCTCCATTTGAATTACACGCGCGGGTAGATCATATGTTATATGTACATGAACGGGGGCCGAGGCTTAGCCCCAACCCTGTCCGCGCCCAAACCACAACACATTATAATTCAAATAAATTCAAACCCATTTATATGTTAAGAACCATTGGTGGGTGCGTCGGTTGGGCGGCCCTTCCCAAAGATCTTCCCCTTGCCCGGAGGTCACGAGGTCGAGTCCTACCGACTACACAAGTTTTAACCAATGCCCAGGTGACACGTGGCGGCCCTTGCTTGGGCCACGTGTCACCAATCCATTTGCCACCAAGATGCCACGTGTCCAGAAATAATTCATTGACCAACTGCCAACTGTCTGCCAACTTAGCCCTGCCACATCAGTGTACGGCTCTGCCATGTCAGCATACGGCTCTGTCACGTCATCGTACGACCCTGCCACGTCAGCATCTGTACGGACTGTACAGTCATCACATTTTTTTTACCTGTTTGATGATTTGAACAGAACGTGATATCTCACTCATCCGACGTCCGTTTGAACCCAAACGAGTTGTGTTGGGTTCGTGACGACGAGGCCTACGCACCCGTTCGATTTGAAGCGATTCTGAGCACTTTGAATTTTGAGCAAAATTTGATCCCCTGGATCACACCTCCCCATTGGAAAGCTTTTGGACCTCCAAAAGGCTATTTTCAATCTATTTGAAGATGAGGGTATAGTTCCCTCTTCTTTCCAACCTCAATCCTCTTGGCTTTGCTTGGATTTGTGCCTTTAAGACCAATTCAAAGATATTCCACATTTCCTCGTTTTGAAGTTCTCATTCTCCTGTCAAGGATGGTGTCCTCATGCAGTTCTGTAAGATATTCTGGGGAGAAATAATCTATAGAAGGAATCTGAACATGTTCTCCTTGATCATCAATCAAATGAGAACTTGACACTTATGACGTTGAGAACTGCCTTCATTCCACAACATGTTCCCAACTTGTCACTTGTAATGTTGAGAATTGCCTTCAACCACTTGTCCCCTCCTTAGGACTTTGGATAAAATAATATATCCTTACTTTATGTTTTTAAGAAATATCAATATAATATTCCTCACTTTATGCTTTAAAAAAATATTAATATAATATTCCTTTATGGATTTAAGCCCCTTTAACCTAACCCCCTTAACCTCAACTAATGGAGTTTAAGCCCCCCATTCTCTTTTACATGGCCGATTTTCTGTAGGGATGTATTTTGATTATATGGTATGCGATTATATTTACAAATTCAGTACAAAAGTACTGATCTTTTGCATCCAGGCTCACCAACCTCAAAATATATAGATCACACTAAAACCAGTGCGCGCAAAACTTTTGGGTTGCAGACATTTTTCTTTCAGTGTGTCATCCTTGTGCACTTAAACAGGTGCACATTACATCATAACAAATATAAAAAAGGTTGTCTGGCCTCCAAAACCTATGCACTAATCCAGTGTGTGTTGAATCCTAAAGTGTGCACCATTGTGTTAGTCTCTTTTGTTAGTGAGCTGCTCCTTGTGCGCTTATACCAATGCAGACTGTAAACTTTAGTTGTTTCTCTTTTAGTGCCCAATCTTGTGCATTTACATAGGCACACCCTGTATATAGTAAACCACACACTATAATCCTTTTACCCTATGTGCACTCTTTTGGTACAAGATTTATGCGCACTGACTTAATGCGTCCTGCACCAAACCAAAGACCTTATACAATCAACTCACTAGCTTATATGTTAAAGACAATTACATTCATATTTACAGTTGGGGATTAGATTAGGGGTATTACAATCCCCTCCCCCTTATTTATGCACTGTCCTTAGTGCACTATATACACATGTACAATCGAAATTTCAAAAGTTCTCAAAAAGATGCGGGTACTCTGCTCGCATAACATCCTCGTTCTCCCAGTTGCATCTTCAGGGTTGTACCAGGTCCATCGAACCTTTCCTAGCCCTATGGCCCAATTCCGAAGCTGCTTGATCTTCTGATCCAATATGCACACCATATGCACTTGAAAACCGCCTTCTTCCTCCACCTGAATCACATTCTAATCACTGACATGATTAGTATCAAGAACATACTTTTTAAGTAATGATATATGGAATACATTATGAATATGCGTTGATGCAAGAAAGGCAAGCATGTATGCTACATGCCCAATCCTTTCTAGGATTTCAAATGGTCCAGAAAAACGAGCTGCCAACTTTGAGCAATTTCCCAATTTCAGGGAACTTATGTTGGCATTTTCTTTCAGGAATACATGATCACCCACTTTGAATTCCTTGTGAGTTCTGCCCTTATCAACATAAATTTTTTTCCTGTCCTACACACCTTTTAAATTCTGTTTTATTTTTATCATCTGTTCTTCCATTTCCCTAAGTAGTTCTGGCCCAATTACTGCGCGGTCTGCTGGGTTGTCCCATCTCATTGGTGTGTTGCATTTTTTACCATAGAGTGCCTCAAATGGGCTCATCTCCATAGATGCTTGGTACCCATTGTTGCAAGCAAACTCTATTAAATATAGATAATCCTCCCATTTGGATGGTTTATCCATCACATACATCCTTATCATATCTTCTATTATCTAATCACCCTTTTTGTCTGCCCATGTGACTCTGGATGATAAGTTGTGCTAAAATGCATATTTGTTCCAAATCCCTTAAACAATCATTTCCAAAAATTTGAGGTAAATTTTGGATCTTTGTCAAACACAATTGTCTTGGGCATTCTATGTAACCAAGTTATTTCTTTCAAATAAATATCAGTTATGTTAGTTGCCTTGTAAGTAAGCTTTACTAGAATAAAATGGGCAGCTTTGGTAAGCTTTTCCACCACCACCATGATGGAATCACGTTGCTTGTTAGTTCTAGGTAGTTTAGTAATAAACTCCATTGTTACCACTTCCCACTTCCACTTAGGAATGGGCAATGGCTGTAGCAGACCAATTGGATGTTTATGCTCAACCTTGACCTTTTGACATGCCAAACACTTGGCAATAAACTCAGTAACTTCTTTTTTCATGATTGGCCAATAATATTGGCTCTTGACAGCTGCAAAAATTTTCTGGGAACATGGGTGTCCAATATAAGGTACATTATGCATTTATCCCAATATCAGATCCTTCAATTCCCGAGAATTTGGCACATAGATTCCGCCTCTATATCTAAGAATTTCATCATCTTCCAGCTTATAGTCTTCAACTTTATGCGGTAAGTTACCTTGCTAAAGTTTTTCCTTTGCCTCCTTGTATTTTTTATCTGATTTGGTGTGGTGAACCAAGCCAGTTCACCAGATAAATATCCAATGTAGGTAAGACAATAGGTTATAATCCATAAATGATAATATATTAAATAATGTATATGAATATGAGATGATCAAATACAATAAGAATGAGGGCCTTATATATTCACGCAATGGTGCCCTTCCATGAAGAGACGTGACCTTTCATTGGGAAGGTGTCTCTTCATTAATTATTCATTAATTATTATACTGTATTTATGTTTATTATTATATATTATGTTCATAACATTGCCTTCCCCTTAAAAATGCTTTGTCCTTGAAGCATACTTATGGAAGAGTTATCTCTTGCTCTAGCTTGTAATATCGTCTCCTTATTCTTTATCCCTGAATTAGTGATCGTTGAGGACTTGAAACGATAAGATGTTCTAAACGGTGAGTAGAACCATTGAACGTTAAGGGAGTCTGCCCACCCTAAATCGATCTTCTACAAAACTAGGATTTTATAGGGTTCTTGTAGAAAAATTGATGTATTTCGACTCCCCTGATAATTTATACCTTGAGCATCATTTGTAATGGAGGTAATAATTTTTGACATATATGTCATTTTTTTCTGTGGATACCTTGACTGGTTGAAGTATCGATTTTTATGATTTGGATGTCTATAAGGCATCCTTGCAATTTGATCTTTACTTCATGTACTTATAGATTCTTCTTGATTATCTTTTGGAATTGAGTCTTCATCATAGCTCTGGGTTGATTCTACTTGGATATGTGAAGACCTCTTTACGTCAACTGAATTTTCCGACTTTTGGGTTGTAAGGTTGGCTGGGTCTGTATTAATTCCTTGATCCATAATCATGTTTTTTTCATTTGAATATTTCTCTATCTTCATAGGTTCAGTCATTGTCTCTTTATCCACCAATGATTCCTTATTGCTAAGTTGTTCTAACTTGTCTTGTACCGTCTTCTTATCACTCTTTATCTTCTTAATCTGGGTGAGTAAACTTTGTTTATGGGCTTTTAGGTGAGAAATTTCCGCGTCTTTGTCTATGACGATTTTGTCACATTCTTTTTGGATCTCAAGTATTGACTGTTGTTTGTCTGATAGTAGTATTTTGGAGATTTGATCAAGATATTTTGACGTGGATATTGAATCTAACTTCACTGAGACGTCATGTAATTTTATTTTTTCTTCTTGTAGGAAAACATTAATTTTTTTTTCTCAAGGTTTGATATTAAGCTACCCAATGTCTCTAACCAAGTCGAGCCAAGGATTATACCAACCTCTTTTTCATATATAATTGTAACCTAGAAATTTGATACGAGTTTATAATCTTCGAGTGTCAACTGTAAGTCCTTAAAATCCATTCTTAGAAAATATTCCTTCCTTAAAATCCATTTTTGTTTTCATCGAACACTTCTAACAATTTTTTTTAACCTTTTTTATAACCTTTTATGATTAAATGACTCCTTTATGAATGGAACCTTTTCTTTTATATATATATATATATATATTAAACTTCAACGATTTTTTCCTGATAACTTTATAGCTATAATACTTCAAATATCTAAAGTTTAAACACTTACTTTCTTCATGCTTTTCCAAAACTTTTTATTAAATATTTCTTTGAATAGATCCTTTTATAAAAAATTTCAATGGCTTATTTTTTTATAGTCTTCCCTTCAATGAATAATGCAACCTTTGTAACTTGATGAGTTATATATATGTGTGTGTGTGTGTGTGTGCGCGCTTTTAACTTAGTTTTCTTTAGAGCACTGTTGATTGTTGATACCACTTAATTACACATAAATTACTTGGAACTCTTTTAATGTATTTTGAGGCAAACTTCACAACTTGTCTTTTATGAAATTAATGTTATGAATTCGTCTTTTAGATAGCGCTCATTTTTAACGTGATTATGGTTATGGCGCATGGAGTGGGCCACAGATTCTTGATATCTCTACTTCGTAATTAAAAAAATGGTGATTTTGGAAATGATACCCTAAGCTAATTAACTCCGAGTAGTAAGAGCATATGCACGGTTTTAGACGGTCGAATGTCACATAATGTTGTATGACGACTAGTTTGTTGGTGACTACAGTACACCATGAATTTTTTTCTCACGAATTTCACAGACTCGATGGATTAACGTCTTCTACTTGGCAATGTGGTGACCAGGCAACAATGGGGAATGGAATAATCACAACCCTTTCTGTTAACATTCGTGACTTTATAACCCTCTCCGCGTTTAATAGAAACGACTAATGCCCAAGAATTTTGTGGTACTTTTTTTTCCAAGAAAAAATTACTCAATATTATATTTAAAATATAATGTCTTTTACAAAGCAAGCTCTGTCGAGCTATGGACCAGGTGACGAGGGAAGCTCGCTCAACAAGGAAATTTGAAACAGGACAAGACGGAGGGAGCTGTCCCACTGCACAATTCAGATAAAAAACGCTGACCACAATCAGCAAGAGGAGAAAGAACAGCCCGAATAGATTCAGAATGGGAGGAATCCAACACTAAAGGAGCAGAGTTGCATAAACAGGCAAAATACAATTACAGAATTAGATCGCTCGCCCACCACCTTCGAAGAGATTTATGTGTGTGATGGGACTTTCTGATCCATTCTCACAATGGAAAACTGAAAGTCTCATGACCACACCGCTGAGGGCTCTTTTTGATAGGGCATCCGCCTCTTTATTGAACGATCTGGAGATATGCCGATAATTGATGTCCAAGAAGCGATTAGAGAGAATCTGTACTTTTTCCTTCCAGCCTTCTATATGGACCGAGTGTAGCATATTCTTGTGGTTGATCTAGTCTATAATTACTCGTGAGTCACCCAGGATCAGTAGGTGATCAATCGACCAAAGGGAGGCAAGAGCGAGGGATGTACATAATCCCAAAAGCTCTGCTTTTGTATTCGTTCCCTCTCCACAATTTATGAACCATTTAGTGATTCTCTCTCGATGAGATTTGAAATAACCACCTGCCCCACAACAAAGACCAGTGCTCGCCGCCGCTCCGTCGAAGCAAGCCAGTGTATATCCAGCAGTCAAAGTGATCTCACATACCTTGGGCGTGAAAGACTTGATCAAGGAGGGTTGCCATTGGAAAGAGGCTCTAACTCTGTGAAAGACTGCCTGTATTGAGGGGGTTCGGTCTTCAAAAATAGCATTGTTCCTCTCAGTCCATATTTGCCAGCACATGTAGACCGCCAAGGTCGGAGGAGCCGACTTTTGTGAGACCCAATCCGAAAGACAGGCCGTAAAAGTTGGGCCTTTCCAGGCCACTGATAAAGAGAAGAACTCGATCAGAAGTTTCCAAACCTGTTTCGTAAATACACAATGTACCAAGAGATGATGTACATCCTCCAAAGCCTGTTTGCATAGTGGACAATAGCCAGGTCCCTCCCAGCCTCTATGTCTGAGCGCCTCCCAGGAGAGAATCCTCTCTCTACCCGCGAGCCAGGTGAAAAGTTTTTGTTTTAGCGGGACCTGCCACTTCCATAATTGGCGAATCCAAGTGCGGTCGATCTCAAGCCCCAACTGTTTTAGATAGGTGTCATATAAATTTTTTACAGTGACTGAGCCCGAGGCATCTCCCCCAGCCCACAGCAATAAATCTGGTTCTTCAATATGGGAGATCCCGACACCTTTGAGGGCCGATGTATAGCAGCTCCATTCAATGGCAAGTGACCCTTCAAGGCGCAGGGAAGCACTGTCCAACCAATCGCCCAGGAGGGAGTGGGGACGGGTCGGTAGCATAACTTGTGCCAGGAAAAAGTAATTTTGGGCCTCAAGCCGTGCGCACAACGAGGGAGAGAGGATTGCTAGGTCTCCCATACCCATAATCATTATCTCTGCCAATGCGAATGTCAGTCCCAGTGCCGGGCTTCCACCGTAACCAGTGGAGAATCACCTGTGAGGAAGCGATCATCCCTTTCCAGAAAGGGGACGCCCTATAATGCTGGAGAGAAGGCTTTCTGATCCAGTCGTGGAGAGGCAAGGCGCCCAAGTACTTTGTTTTGATAATGCGGCTCCAGATGCTATTGTGGGTAAGGGCTCTCCAGAAAGAGCTGGCCAAGAGCGCTGAATTAAAGATGGGAAGATGTTTTAGTCCCCAACCCCCTGCCTTTCGAGGCTTTGACAGCTCTTTCCAACTACAAAGGTGAAATCGGCGCTTGTCTGCTAGATCATTACATAAAAAGTTGAAAGTTAGTCTCTGAAGGATCATGAATATCTTTGAAGGTAACCGGTCCAAAGACATCCAGTAGACGGCTAGGCTTTCCAAAACCGACTTGACCAGTATAAAGCGACCCCTTAACGACAGCCATTGATTGCACCATAAGCCAATTTTTTTTTCGAACCGAGTCACAAGCCACTGCCAGTCGCAAGGAGAAGAGGATCCCAACCTTAGGTGGTATCCAAGGTAAGTAAAGCCTTCACTAAGAATGTAAAAAGGAAGAGGGATGGTGCTCTGAAGGTGAAGAAGTTCAGTATCTGTGATGCCCCAATAGTGAACTGTCGATTTTGAGTAATTTAAGGACAAGCCCGAAGCTAGACAAAAAAGTTGTAGCGTTTCTTTTAAGACAAGCCATTCCCCTTGATCTGCGCTCAATAGAATAAGTACGTCATCACAAAACATAAGGTGGACTAACCTTAAGCAGTTTGATAACTTTATGCCCGAGAGCTGGTGTTCTTCGACCCTTTTGTAGAGAAGGCGACTGAGTCCTTCCAAGATCAGGATAAATAAAAAGGGTGAAAGAGGACATCCCTGACGGAGGCCCCTTGCACTCTTGAAGAAGTTGGTTGGCTCTCCATTAATTAAAACAACAAAGTTGGCACTGGTAATGCAAGAGAGAATCCAATGACTGAAATTCTCTCCAAAACCCATGGAGTATAAAATTAATCTCAGAAACTCCCAGTCAATGTTGTCAAAAGCTTATTTGATATCTAATTTCAGGACAAGTGCCTTTAAATTCTTATGCTTGATGCTATGTATGCATTCATGTGCGGTTGCAATAGCATCTTGGATTCTATGGCCTTTTAAGAACCCCAGTTGCTCAGCTGAAATGAAACTTTGAAGGAAGGGCTTTAATCTATTTTAAATCACTTTGGAAATAAGCTTGTAAACAAGGTTGCACAGTGAAATTGGCCGGAAGTCGCTGAAGGCGAGCGAGTGTTGTTGCTTCAGGATTAAAACTATAAAGGTAGAATTGAGGCTCCCAATTATCTTGCCTTTGATGCGAGAATCTTCTACCATCCGGAGAAGGTCCTCTCCCACGAGATCGAAGAAGTGGAGGAAGAATTCAGACGTCCAGCCGTCCGGGCCAGGGCTCCTTTCTTTCTTAAATTTATGCAGTATGGTTTTAATCTCAGGCAATGTGACTGGAGCATCGAGAGTGGCGGCTTCCTCTTCAGAAATCACCGAGGGGAAAAGACTGGTGGTGTAGCACTTTTCCGGGAGGTTTTGACTGATCGGGGCACTGTGTAGTTGTTTGAAGTAACAGACCGCTTCTTCCTTTAGCGCCTCCTGTCCACGGATGACAACCTCCCCGTCGCTTATTATAGACCAAATGCTCTTTTTGTGTCTATTGAAACTCGCTACCTTATGAAAGAATTTAGTGTTTGCATCTCCACTTTTAAGCCAAGTGGCACGGCTTCTGAGTCTCTAGGAATTCTCTTGAGAGCGAAGGATGGAGTTTCTACTTGACTCAAGCTTCTTTATACTGGCTGTCTCCTTTGCAGTAAGAGCTGAAATAGATGATCCTTTAATAGATTTTAAGATCCCCATCTCCAGAAACACTAGACGGGCCTGTTCCTCTTTTTTCCTTTTATGGAAACACGACCTGGTGGAGTCCTTCAAGACTTTCAGTTTCCATACTAAGCGGCGCTGAGCATTTGCTTCCGTGAGAAAGTAGGGGTCCCTCCAAACAGTAGCGACCAAATCATTGAAGTCAGCCTCCAAGAGCCAATCTTGATTAAATTTGAAAGGTGCTGGGCAAATACGATCTGGAGACCTCAGCTGGAGAAAGATGGGAGCATGGTCGGAGATGTAGGGGTGCTCCACCCACGTGGCAGGCAAATCTATGGAGGACATGTAATCTTCAGCAACGAGAAACCTATCTAACCTCCTAGCTATAGCGGCGAACCCAGATCGGCCATTACGCCAAGTAGGGACCAGCTGGGCAGGTAAGATATCCGTCAGCTTATTGGAGACAAAAATATTCCTGTAAAAATCTTCGGTAGCCCCCGACACAAAGCCACCTCCCCAGTTTTCTGAAGCAGATAAAATGAGATTGAGGTCACCACCTGCAATGAGAAAAGGAATGGAGAGTAAGCCACTGTCGTTCAGTAGCGACCAGAAACGCTTACGGTCCGAGCAGGGGCCGTATATGTTTAGTAGCGCTATCTCTCTTGAATCAGCAAGGCAACGACCCATACAAAGGATACCACCAGTACTTGATTTCAAATTTGTTTTAATGTTTATCTTTGAATTCGATAGTCCCATGTACTGGGATCCAAGGGTTTACTAAATTGAGAATTGTTTCTGCCACAATGGAGAGGTGCACAACTCTCTTTTATAACGTAAATGACAACTCAACTTTTTATCTCTTTTTATTTTGAGTATTTAAATATTGCTTCTTCTTTTTTTTTGTTGATTTGAAATTTTAATTTTTTTTTTTTCT
>ML787766.1:509057-538507 GCA_009831015.1 Picea engelmannii | reverse complement strand
TTTGAAAATTTTGAAAGGCTTGCAGAGACAGTGTAAGTTGCACTGAGGACAGTGCAGAAATAAGGGGAGGGGGATTGTAGTGTCCCCAAGGCCGAGCCCTGTCGTAAATCATGTTCTGAAAGGAATTGTAATTATGTTTTATAAGCTGGTGAGCTAGGTTTTTATAAGCTGGTGGCTTATGTGTTTGTCAAGCCAGGGAGCCTAAGTGTTGAAGGCCAAGAGCCTGCTGTTGTATATGTAATCATGCAGAACAATTAATAAAAATTTGTAAACACCGCCAGGTGCAGACCGACCACGATAAATGAGTGAAGGGGGACTGAGCTTCCACAGAGAAGGCAAGGGATTAGGGGCTAGAAGGTGGGAAAAGGGACTAAGTGTTAATCCTAGGGGGCTTCAGCCTTGGGAATAATATTTTAATATTATTCCAAAAAGGCATGAGCATTTCATGTTTTATCCTAAGTTCCTAACCATGAGGAAGGGGATGTGTGCTGGGTAAATGCATGCAGTTTCCAGGAAGACAAGTGTCATCTCCGACCCATGCAAATAAAATGGCGAAGATGAGCCATGATGGGGGCGCTCCTCCATTCCACCCGACGACCTAAGTGCGTATGGCCTTTGAGCGGTACGACAGATCCAACCTCTGCAGAAAAACCTCGTACATCTTCTGAACTGAAAAAAACCTGTGTTCGTCTGGAGAATCCGTGTGTATCCTCTATCTGAGATCGAGCCTGTGCATGGGGTCTCTATCCCGAAGTCGTGACCGTGAGCCATTCGACCATTGTTGAGCCTGTAGGAAAGCCGAGTCAGTTTTTCCCTGTTGATTGTTGTGGCCACGCAGTGCTAGACTGCGTGTGGCTTGTTGGCCAGTGGAGCAACACTCTCTCCAGGAGAGAGAGTGTACAGAGGAAGGAGAGAACTCCTGGAAGGAACCTTGTAGCTGTCACAGAGCCCATAGACTTCCAGTCCGGCCTGTTGCTGTAACCCAAGGCAAGGGAGGTTAGTAGCCGAAGGACTGTCCAGGTGACAGAGAAGGTGTATACTCCTGGGGTGGAACAGGCATGTGGGGAATGAGGGTCTGTGGGCAGTGAGCGTGAGAGGTTCCTGGGAGAGAATTCCATACTTGTGGCTATGTGTTGTTTCTCTGTAACCTCAACCTAGCCTAGGATTCCTTATCTTGGGGTGGATCTTAGTCCCAGCTCGGGGGTGACCCACTGTTGAGCTGATGAGCAGTGTGGTCTAAGGCTGGGAGGTTCGTGGAAGGCCTGCATTTGGTTGGTGGAATCTACCACTGTTCAAAGATAAGTACCAGATGATGCTTTAATTATGTTTCTGTATCTTTGTGTATTATAATCATCATGTATTCTGTTGTGTATATGAATTGATGTTAAATAGTATTGATTGTTGATGATGGCGGTAAATTGTATGATTACTCTGTGTTGAATGTGTTAACTTGTTTTGAATGCATGTGATTAATTGTGAGTGAGAATGTTGTTATTCCGCGTAGTAACACCTACACAATAGTGAGTGAAAAGTGGTGCTACACATAAAGTTTCAGAATCCTTTCTTCTGATTTCTTGGGAAGATTGACTGCCCAATTGAGTTTGCGTGCACTACTTCTTAATTATGTATCCATAATTAGCATGTGCTAGGTTTACATACACCATGCTGAATTGTAGCATATATACCGCACACCACTAACCAATGTGCATACATTTATGTCATGCGCTAATACCCTATTGATCACAACCTTATGTTGCACACAAATATTCTGCACGTATTGTTATCCTCACACTGTGCATCAGTAATTATTCCTTCGTGCGACGTGAAAATTCAACATGCATGCACAACATACCAATGTTGCACATGCACCAACAATTCGAACTGCGCTCTAGCAACATAACAAGTGTATACATTGTGCATCAAAATATCAATCGTGTGTCACAAGCCTTACACCCTGTGATACCAAACTTCAGCGTGTTTTACTGCGCATCTATATTCTACGCACGCCACTTGCTATACATGGAGCAGTGCCATACTTTAGTGCACATATCTTGTGCACCCTTATTTTCTACACAACATCAATGTTCAATGCGCACACATGTGAAATATTATTTTGCCACATCACTGGTTCTGCACAGTGCGTCACCCAATTTTAATGCACACTCATGTGCACCTTGATCTTTCTGCACATCATTACTACTTAGTGTGCACACTATTTTCGACACTTAATTAATTTTTCCATAGATGTTTTATACAAAATTTGGGGCTTTTTCTCAATGGTCACCCAAATTCCATCATGGACTTTTCTACAACTATGAAATTTGTTCAGTTTCACTCCAGTACTTCCAAATTCAACCTCTGTAACAACAAGTTATTGTGTGTGCCACTGGTTGACATTTTTGATGTGAATTTTTCCGAATTCCTTCACGAATGGTGACACTTACACAAACAATTATGCTGAATTTGTCTTAGCTTCTTTGTAACTTCAAATTCAATTGGTTTCTTTTTGAATTTTCTTATACAAGGATTAGAATCAAGGGTATCCTATGACTTAACCAAATTTCCCTAAATTCTTCATGAATTTAGCAACAAAAATGGGGGATTTTACCCAATTCCCCTCAATTGCTTCTAGTTTATGTCATGGATGCACTGTAACTTGAAACTCGACCACTTCTGAATTTAATTTGTCGGGAAAACTACTTCGACATGATGTTAACTCGACCCATCTAGGCTAAGCGTTGAACACTAGGCTCTGATACCAATTTATAACACCCCCAGCCACTCGCTGGGTAATTCCACTTATTTTTTTTACTCTGATACCATATTACCATCAATTCAATCGAATTTACTCTAATACAACTCTGTCACTATTTAAAAACATAAAACTACACTCTACCATGCATGATTATATACATATTCATAACAGAATTATACACAATCATAACAAAATCTACATGCAACATAAACATCCCAAGCTCATGAAAAAAAAGCATAATAATTATTGAAAAACATGATTACACACAAATTGGCACTTATCTTTGAATAAATGACACCAACTGCGTGTATGCCTTCCACGTTCCTCCTAGCCTTAGACCGCATTGTTCATAAATTTCAATAGTGGGTCACCCCCGAGCTGGAGCTAACTCCACTTGGTTAAGGGTTCCCAACCAGGCTAAAGTATCTCACTCAACGGGAAACTCAGTCACATGTGACTCATTTACATGAAGGTCTGTCATAGATGCCAATTCACATTGACAACCTACAGTCTCTCATTCCCCACATGCTTGTTCCACCCCAGGAAGTGTGCCCCTTCTCTACTCAATAGTCCTTCAACTGCCCCACTTCCTTTCTAGGGCTTCAACAATAGGCCAGACATGAAGTCTCAGAGCCTTGTCACTCCAATTTGGCACCTCAGGAAATGTTTCCCAGTAATTCTCTCACTTGAAGAGATTGCAAAGTCCCACGGGCCTGACAACCCACCTCCTTAGTCCAATAATCCATAGCCTGACAACCTGATTCTTCATTCTAGCTCTCCAAGATAAGCAATGTACAGGTATTTGCAATGGTAATTAGTAGAATACAGGTATTAGTATCAGTCGGGTCCAATGACAACAACAGTCGGGTTCAGCTCACGATTCAGTTCTATGACAAAACAATTGGGTCATGATCACAACTCATGATGGCCAATGGTAAGAAAAGATGATTTGATGAAAATATACCAGAATGGACTAAGTCCAAACAATTTGACTGCATGTTCCCAACTTGACACTTGTCACATTGAGAACTGCCTTCAACCACTTGTCCTCTACTTGGGACTTAGGATAAAATAATATATCCTTACTTTATGTTTTTAAGAAATAATATTCCTCACTTTATGCTTTTAAAGAATATTAATATAATATTCCTTTTTGGATTTAAGCCCCTTTAACCTCATCTAGTGGAGTTTAAATCCCACATTCCTTTTTACATGGTCGGTATGCTGCAGGGATGTATTTTCATTATATTGTATGTGGTTACATATACAAACTCAGTACAAAAGTACTGATATTTTGCATCCAGGCTTACCAGCCTCAAAATATACAGATCGCGCACTAAAACCAGTGCGTGCATAACTTCTGGGTTGCGCACACTCTTCTTTCAGTGCGTCATCCTTGCACACTTACACAGGTGCGCATTACATCATAACACATATAAAAAATGATTTCTAGCCTCCAAAACTTGCGCACTAATCCAGTGTGTGCTGAATCCTGAAGTGTGCGCCATCCTGTAAGGCTCTTCTATTAGTGCGCCACACCTTGTGCACTTATACCAGTGTGCGATGTAAACTTCAGTTGTTTCTCTTTTAGTTCCCAATCATGTGCATTTACACAGGCGCATACTATATATAGTAAACTGCATGCTATAATCCTTCTACCTTGCACACACTCTTTTGGTACGAGATTTATGCGTGCGACACCAAACCAAAGAACTTATACAATCAACTCACCATCTTATATGAAAAAGACAGTTACATTCATATGTACACTTGGGGATCAACCTAGGGGTATTGCAATCATTCTTCACTGGACTGTGACAGATGGGGGGAAAGTAATTCAAGAACTCTCAAAATTTATGATTAGGTGGGATTTCAATTACATTGATGACATTGGGAGATCTGGTGGGAATATAACCAGATGGTAGAGGTGTTCATATACCATTTCTAACTCTTGGTCCGCCCCTATAGGACCAGGGGCAACCCTTTTCTCACTATATATGGAGAAATAAATTTATGCTCTAAATGTTTATGGCCCTTACTTAGATAGAGTGGAGTACTAATACAACTTCTTCAAAATGGAGTGTATTCAGAGTGGCCTTTTGGTGATAGTGGGAGATCTAAACTTTACCTTAGGAGATTTAGAAATTTTGGGACCTACTATACACATCGATTGCCTCTCGGGTTATTTTATAAGAAATCTAGAAGAAGTGGTTTTGTTGGACATCAAACTAGCAAAAATAACTCCCCCACGAAGGAATAATAGAATAGAATATCCAAGAGGCTTGACTGCTTGTTAATATTTGAAGGATTTATGGATAAATTTATTCAAGTAAGACAAAGGGTAGCCTCGAGAAAGGAATCGAACCATAATCTTGTTGTGTTATAAGGTTGTGTTATAAGTGGCCCTTTCTTAGGAAAAATCACCAATCCCCTTTAAGCCGAATTGACCAAAATAATTGAAGTTCAAAGAGTTTGTGAAAAATGTCAAGGATGTTTAGAAGCCCTATGATGAACATCTAAGAGATTCTGTCTCGATCCAATTGCAATAAAATCTGAAAAAGGCAAAGAAGGTAGCGACCAAATAGGCTAAGGATAAAAAAACAAAAAGATGATAGGCTTCTAAAAGATGTAGAAGAAGGTCTGGAGACCCTTTATAATAGTGAAGGACTTGGATGCTCGATTGAGACTTAGAAGTTGGAAGCAAAGCAAATGGAATACAAAAAAGAGGAACATATTACTAGAGAAGGAATGGAGGCTCGAGAGGAAGGCCATTTGGGTTCATGTAGGTGATGAAAACTCCAATTTCTTTCATAGATATGTAAATGGTAAAAAATATAAACTCTGTCTAAAAGATTGATAAAGGAAATGATAGGTGGGAAATATTTTTTAAAGACATGGTGGATTAAGGAGTCAATTATTTCTCAAATCTCTTCAAAGAGGACTCTTGAACCACAATTGTTGAAGTAACAAGGCTCTCCAACTCTTTTCCCAGTTTTGTAAACAACGAAGACAATCTATAGCTAATGAAAGAAGTGGGAAAAGATGAATTGCTCCAAACATTACAAAGATTCCAAAGGGATAAAAGCCAAGGTCTAGATGGTCTACTTATCGAATTCTTCCTTGGATGTTATGAATTTATTAAAGAAGATTTAAAAAGGGTGGTGGAGGCCACTAGAAACATGAGAGAAATGCCTAGGGATTATAATACTACCTTCATTTCTTTAATTCCAAAAGAGAATAATCCAACATATTTTGAAAAGTTTTGGTTGATATCCTTATGCAGTTGTATCTACACAATTTTCTTGAAAGTCATATCCAAAAGAATAAAAAAGGTTTTATCAACACAAATTTGGGGTGAGCAGTTTGGGTTTTTTAGAAGGAAGATAAATCCATGAAGCGATTGGAATAGCATAGGGAAGCCTTCAATTGATCAAGACTAGAAATCAAATATTGATGGTAATCAAAGTGGACTTCTCCAAATCCTATGACAAGGTAAGTTGGCTTAATCTAAGACTAATTCTCATTCACTTGGGTTTTCATCGTCATTTTGTGGTTTAGGTGATGAGCTACATTACCTCTTCATCATTTGCTTTCATAATCATTGGGTTAGCATCCCCTTTCTTCAAATTAGGTAGGGGTATTAGACATTGATTCCTCATTTCCCCTCTTCGTTTCCTACTAATAGCTAAAAGGCTAAGTAGATTATTAAAAGAGGCATCAAATAATGGTAGCTTTAAAGGGATAGGCTTTGGTCCTACATGCAATATCATACATCCCTTGTTTGTGAATGGTGTTATGATTTTCTATGAAGGGACTAGAAGGATAGTCGAGATGTTCAAAAATATTCTAGACTTATTCTATAAAACTACTGATATGATAATAAAGCTTGATAAATCCATTATGTCCACGTGATACATATCAAAGAAAGAGTGGGGATATTTTCTCGATTTTTCTCTTACCAGGTGATAGATTTAGATCAGGGATTAAAGTATTTGGGCTTCCATCTGAAACCTAACCTGTACAAAAAAGGTGACTAGCAATGGTTGATTGCCAAAGTAGAAAAGAAGATAAATCACCGGTGTAATGAGTGGCTCTCTAGAGGGGGTAGATTGGTACTTGTTAAATTTGTACAAAAAAAATACCAATATACTGGATTTAATTTGCTTAGGTTTCGAAGGGTGTGTTGGGACTAGGAAATTGTGATATAAATTTATGTGCTCAGAAGATAAAAAAAAGGACTTGTGCTGGCATCCTAGAAAAAAATGGATATCCAAAAGAAAATGTTTGATGGGGTCCAAAAAACCTCTTCCTCTTTTCCAAGGCCCTAGATACAAAAAATATATGGAGGATTGTACAAGGAAAAGGCTTATGGGTCCAGGTAATTAGAGCCAAGTACTTGTACCCAATCAAAGTAGAGGATTGGGTTAGGAACCTTATGAAATAATTGCATAATGCCTCAATTATCTGGAAACCTATGAACTTAGTGATCCAGGTGGATATTGGTGGCCACCCACCTTGTCCAGCTGGCTCAAAACAGTTTTCTGGAAATTTTGGTAATTTACTATTTTTAGCAGTTTTTCGGGTCCTGAAACTTCTGGAGCCGTTTTGAGGCCCTAAACGACATTTTTTTTGGGAAAATGGGGAGCAACATGGAATTTCCTTTGATGTTTCTCACACAAAATTTGCAATCCTCAAATAGATATTTCTAACGAGGTATTGAGTGCATCAAACGAAGATCGTATGCAAAAGTTACGACCCCGAGAAGTTGATGTACCGATTTACCCAAACGGGGCCCACATGAATTTTGCCGCTTCATCTCCTAGGGTTAGGTTTTTGGATGTCTAGGGTTTTTGACATTCCTGTTTATTGTAAAAATGCCTTCAGAGCCTCATTGTAACCATTTTCTTGTGAATGAGCGCAACCGTCACATCTCTTCTCAGAGATAAGCCGCCACCATTCCAACAAGCTTGTTTTTCGCTACATTTTATAGTTTCAACTTATTTCCTTATTGAATAGAAAACCAATTTTAATGTATCTCATTTATTTCGTGTTAAGAACCTGTTAATAATCTGCAGTCATTTCATTATGCTCATAAAATTGAGATCAATGGTATTAGAGGGGTCTGCTCCTTGTCGTCTTAATGCATGTCCCCAACGAGGTCGGAGTACAAAGAGTTGGGTCTCGAGCTTATTTCTCTTGAGGAAAAAATATCTTGCACACCCAAGTGGCCTATCATGGTAGGAGAAAATAAAGATGACGACATAGGAGATCATTTCAAAATGTTTCTTGAGGAAGCCCTCATGCAATAGAGGAACGAGATGATGGATAATTTCGCGCAAATCTTTCTGTGGCTACCAACAGGTGACGCAGTGGAGGCGCCTCCCCCTTCAAGGTACAAATAAAATTCGGTATTCCTATATTTGAAGGTTAGATAGACACAGATGTTGTAGACAAGTGGTTGAATCTACTAGAAGGGTATTTTTTTGTCCATAGATTTTTGAATAGAAAAAATATTACTTTTACGCTCCTCAAAGTCGTTCCCCATGTCAAAGATTGGTGGGAAACTTTCTGTGAGAAAAAAGAAACAAATGAACCCTCATTATTTACAGTCACAACCACTTGGGAATCCTTCAGGGATGCTATTAAGGAAAAATACTACCTTATCGGAAGTTATGACGACTTGTATAACAAATGGACCACACTGCGGCAAGAAAGAGACCAAGCGGTGCCAAATTTCACAAATATCTTCCACACCTTGCGCACCAAGATGGGTATCAAATATTCAGAGCGACATATGGTGCTCAAGTATCCCAGTTCTCTGCATAAATACATCTACATCGAAATGGAATTTCTGGACATCTCATCCTTAGCCACGACCTACTGATATGTCGTCAAAATCGAGCAGAAGCTCAAAACAAAGACGTGACAATTTGGGCCTGGGAACCCCGCACAACAAAAGCCAGGAAAGGGCAGCCCCAACCCACATAACAAAGATCAGAGCAAAGATGGACAGTATCAGGACAACCAGTCCAAGCTGCAAGCAAAGAAGGACACTAAAAAAACAAAGAATGATACCGAGAAGTGGTGCGACTTCCATAAGAGCCCTTGGCATTACATTGTTGACTGTCGCTCAAAGAAGTCGATGGTGGCAGAAGTGAAAGCCTCTGAATCAGATGTGGTTTTTGAATCTGAGTCAGAACCAGAAAGGGGAAGACGGATCATTGATGCGGAACCCAGTGCCACCATTGCTACCACCAACCTCCAGCTTGGTGAACTAGACGAGTCAGAATAAGGAGAGCGCCTCTTCCATTCACAGATGTGGGTAAAAGACACCCCGTTGCACTTCATCGTTGATAGCGGTAGCCAGAAGAACCTCATGTCAGTAGAGGTCGTCAAGCGGCTGGCCCTGCTGACAACTCTGCACCCACATCCCTACACCGTTGGATGGCTCTGCCAAGGAAGCGATCTCCACTTCAGCCAATAGTGTCGATTTTCGTACGATATCAAGCCCTTCAAAGATGCAGTATTGTGTGATGTTGCTCCTCTCGAGGTTTGTGATGTTCTTTTGGGTCAACCTTATTTATGGAAACGTCATGTTGTATATGAGTCTAGGCCTCGTAGTGTTATTATTACTTTGAACAGGAAATTGTACAGGATACCCAAAGTAGTCCCACCTAGTGCTATTTCCTTGATCTCTACTAAGTAATGCAGGAAGGTCATCTCTCAGATGGGGAAGTTTTTCTTCTTCGCGATTCGCTCCCAGAATGAGAGAAAATCACAACCACATCCAGGGTCTCTATGATTGACCTCTCCACACAACAAAAGAAAGTAGATAAGGCCGTGGAAGAATAATAATATATCTTCTCCTCACCTATCGGGGTACCTCTACACTGTCATGTCAAGCACTCCATCGATCTGACCCCTGACGCACTACTACCCAATGGGCAAGTCTATCATTGTTCTTTGTTAGAGAATGAGGAGATTAACTAACAGATCCAAGAACTACTCCACAAGGGGCACATCCATCCCATCTCATCACCTTGCGGGAGCCCAATCGTGCTGGTACAGAAGAAAGATGGAACCTGACAACTTTGCATTGATTACCGGGCTTTGAATAAAATCACATTCAGAAACCGGTACCCGATTCCAAAAATCGACGACCTCCTTGATCAACTCACGGGGGCCAAATACTTCAGTAAGATTGATCTGAAGTCTGTCTACCACCAGGTCTCGATAGAATAGATAGATGTATGGAAGACCACCTTCAAGTCAAAGGAAGGCCTTTTTGAATGGTTGGTCATGCCCTTTGGTTTGACAAATGCTCCAACCACTTTCATGAGGATGATGGACGATATCCTGCGACCATTCACCAATACTTTTGTAGTGGTGTATCTGGATGACATTCTCATTTACAACAAGACTTGGGTCGAACACTTGCAACATATTCAACAGGTTTTGCACACCTTGCGGTAGCACAAGCTATACGTCAACTTGGAAAAATGATCCTTCGGCATGGACAGGGTCCATTACTTAGGCTAGATCGTTGATCAACATGGCGTACATGTGGATCCAACCAAGATCCAAGTCATCCATGACTGGCTAGCCCCAACCACACTCACTGAGCTTTGGAGCTTCTTGGGACTTGCCAATTTCTACCGCAGGTTCATGTTGGGATTCTCCCATATTGCATGGGCCTTCAACCAAATAGCCTGGGGTGGTGGTAAGGAAAAATTTGCGTGGGGATGGTCCCAACAACAGGAGTTCGATGATTTGAAGCAACAATTGTGCTCAACGCCAATACTTTCACTACCAGACCTGAAACAACCCATTGAGATCGACACAGATGCTTCAGACTATGTTGTGGCCGTCGTTCTCACTCAGCACGACCACCCCGTGGCCTATCATAGTGAGACACTATCAGATGTTTTCCATAAGTACCCTACTTATGACAAAGAAATGTACTCCATTATGCAAGCCTACCGCCAGTGGAGACATTACATTCTTGGGAAGGAGATAGTCATCCACACTGATCATAAGCCACTGCAATTCATGCAGAGACAAGGAAAATTGTAGAATGACCTCCATCAAAAGTGGTCCACATACTTGCAGCAATACCACCTCAACATCAAGTATAAAACAAGAAGCACCAACCGCGTCATTGATTGCCTCAGCAGACCGCCAGTCATGACGCTCACCATAGTGCTAGACTCTTCCAGCCATGAGACCTCTGGATGGCCCCAACTCTATAAGATAGACCCAGACTTTGCCACCACCTACCAAATGTTGGGTGCAAACACAGTTGTCGATAATTTCCATCTTCAGGATGGGTTGTTGTATCATTTAGGCTATATATGTGTTCCATCAAGCGAGCGAGCGAAGCTGATATGGGAAGCCCAATACAGTCGAGTGGCAGGACACTTCAGTATCGAAAAGACAATGGCGATGCTAAAAAAAAATTTCTATTGGCCAAAACTTCGACAGGAGGTCAACAAGTATATCACGTCCTGCACTGCTTGCGCTATTGCCAAACCAACCACTAAGAAATAGGGCTTGTACACCCCTCTTCCTACTCCTGACAGGCCATGGGAATCCATCTCAATGGACTACATGTCGGGCCTCCCATCCACGAAGCGTGGAAATGACTGTGTTTTTGTGGTTGTTGATAGCTTTTCTAAGATGGCGATTCTGGTTGCCTGCTAGAAGAGCATCACAACAGAGGCCACTGCGAAGATCTTCTTTGAACGAGTTTGGGTACATTTTGGAATCCCACAAACCATTGTCTCAGATCGAGACAGTCGATTTCTCAGCACATTCTGGTCGAGCCTTTGGTCACTGCTGGACACCAAGCTCACCAAATCTATGACCTTCCACCCCTAGACAGATGGCCAAACCGAGCTCGTAAATCGAATGATTGTGCATATTCTTCGCATGTATAATTGCAAGCACCCTCGCACATGGGATGAGAGCCTTACCTATTTCCATCATAGCTACAACTGAGCTATGCATAGCTCAACCAACCACAACCCCTTTCAGGTGGGGTTGGGATTCCAACCATTGGGTCCCATAGATGTTGCACTGCCCATTGCGATCACCTCGACTGACTCACCTCCTGCTCCAACTTAAGCTGACAAAGCCACCTGGTTCATTGAGCGGATCGAACACATCCGCCAACAGGTTCAAGATATCTTACAGAAGTCCAATGACAAGTACACGCAACGCCATGATCAACATCAGGTGCCACATAAGTTTCAGGTGGGCGACAAAGTTTGGTTGCACTTGCAGAAAGAACGCCTTACATGACCCCATCGAAAGATTCTCCCACTCCATTATGGGTCATACACCATCACCAAGGCCATGGGGGATAATTCTTTTGAGCTCAACATTCCTCCTTTCCTTGGCCTGCACCCAGTGTTCAACGTGGATCTCCTTCGCCCTTATTTCCCACCATTATTGGACACCTCAGAAGTAGCAGAACATATGACACCAACATAGTTCAACCCTAACTGCATACAACATGCATCCAAAGATCAGATTGTGGACACATAGATCAAGGGCACTTGACATCAAAGGATGCAGCTTTATCGAGTCGTCAAAGCAGGGTAGCTCCTGCACCAAGGCAAGTGGCTCACCCGGGGCCAAATTCAGTAGAAATTTCCTCATCTGATGGGGAAACTCAACACAATGGATACCATTGCTTCTTAAGGAGGGAGGATTGATCCAGGTGGATATCAGTGGCCACCCACCTTTTCCAATTGGCTCAAAAGAGTTTTCTGGCAATTTTGGTAATTTACTATTTTTAGTAGTTTTTCAAAACCTGAAACTTCCAGAGCCGTTTTGAGGCCCTAAACGATGTTTTTTGGCAAAACGGGGAGCAACATTGAATTTCCTTCAATGTTGCTCACACAAAAGTTGTAGTCCTCGGATAGATGTTTCTGACGAGGTATTGAGCGTGTCAAACGGAGTTCATATGAAAATTTACGACCTCGGGAAGTTGATGTACTGACTTACCCAAATGAGGCCCACATGACTTTTGGCGCTTCATGTCCTAGGGTTAGGTTTTTGGATGTCTAGGGTTTTTGACATTCTTGTTTATTGTAAAAAGGCCTTTAGAGCCTCATTGTAACCATCTTTTGCGAATGAGCGTAGTCGTCACATCTCTTCTCAGAGATAAGCCGCCACCATTCCAACAAGCTTGTTTTCCGCTGCATTTTACAGTTTCAACTTATTTCCTTATTGAATAGAAAACCAATTTTACCGTATCTATGTTATTTCGTGTTAAGCACCTGTTAATAATCTGTAGTCATTTCGTTCTGCTCATAAAATCTGGATCACTTAGCTTTCCATTTGGTTGGTGATTGGCTGAGTTGGAAGGTGGGTAAAGGGGATAAAGTATGAATTGGGCTTGACCCATTGCCAGTGGGAAACCCCCCCCCATGACTACACTAAGGTTAATAATGTAGGCATGTCAAGAACCGTCTAAAAATCAACTACTTCTCTAACTACCCCAAACATACCCAAGACTTATACAATAAAAACAAAGATGATAAGGATTGGGTAACTATACCTCTACTCCATGTCCGATGATGATCCTCTCGCGCTTGAAAGCTTCGTTGACTGCACGCCTCCTCCCAAGGTTGGCCTGCATTCAAGGACATACAAACAAAAAGATAAAAGCATGCAATTCATATACAAATAAGGGTTATATGTTAGAACATAAACCGATAAACAAATTCAATACACCATGATTTGGGACATGAAAAGTAGTTCTTTTATTGATAACTCAATGATTATACCTTTTACAACCAAAGCCGGCTACTGCTCTACGAACCTGGTCCGGGCTCCTCTTCACCAAACTCCAAGTGCACCTTTGTATGGCTTCTGCTCTCAACCTTCATATCTCTTCTTGGGAAGTGAATAGGTTTCTGATGGAGGAAGAAGGGCTAATTGGGAAATGCAGGGGCAATTCTCACAAAAGGGATGCAATTACTTGGGGCAAGGAGGGGATGTGAAATGGTTAGAGTTTCACTATTCTTATCTCTAGATATAAAACGAGACCCCAACACCTTCTTTTATATGGGAAAAGGATGGTTATTCACTTGGGTGATGGGCTATAGGCAATGGATTAGTTGGGAAACTACCCAATAGCCCGTAATCTCAACGAATTCCTTGCAAATTTTTATTTTTTGCAACTTTTGCAGGTATACGCGGGCTGTAATGGTGCAACATACATATGTATGCGAGCTATAGTGGTGCAACAAGCGTATGTATGCGGGCAATAGTGGAGCAGGGCGTGTACATCTTCAATTTTTTATTTTTTTAGAAAAGTAACTCAGTGATGGATTGGAAAAAATTCAAGTAAGAGGGCCAAGGGCCAGGTATGCATGTGTAGAGAAATTTAGGGTTATAACAAATTCCCCCTAATGTGTGAGGTCAGAAGAGCATCTGATTGCTGAAATACATTACAAAATCTTCGCCAATGTATGAAACGAGTGAGCTCAGAACCAAAGTTTGGGAGGTGCCATCTGCAAAAATAACAATTGTCTCTCTGAGGTGGGCATACCCATGCGTAGGATGAAATGAATCATGGCTTCCAATCAAATACACTACAGATCCATGTCATATAACTATTTAAAGTGTAGCCGTGAGGAAAACACAACGGATCTACATCTTAAAATCAAAGATATACAAGTATAGTATCCATCTTCAAGAAGCCAATAACGCATGATGGTTGGAGATGAGGCCTTCAGAGCTCGAGCAACAACTTCATGATCTTCAAAACTTGGGTAGGAGTACAATGTGAGTGTATGAATTCACTACCCAGAGGTCTTCGACGACTTGTCGGGAAAAGACATGAGGATCTTGATGATCAGGCATAGAACTTTGTTGATTTCGAATCAAGACTTGATTAGACGTTTAGGATGGCCACCTCATGAGGTCAAGAGACAAACTGCACAAAGGCCAACTCAGGTTGGGTGAAACTTTCCTTGGACAAAAGCACAAAAGATGATTAGACTCAGGCAACATGACATTGACATAAGTTCACGATGCAGGAGGCAACGCAAAATCTCCATGTGTTTGGAAGAGTAACCAAAGGAAGGAGGACACAACTCTATGTAGCGAGAACAACTTCCTAAGGTCATACTATATCCCAATGCTTGACGAACAAACAAAAGGATGTGCTTTGTCCAAGGGTGACTAATTGTGCTGCCAAAAAGAATATATATTTCCCGTCCCCTCTTTTTGGGTTTTTTTTTTTTTTAAATTTTTAAAGAGCTTGAAAAATAATAAAAGAATGCTACATTAAAAAGGAGGAACGAGTGTCGCAAGCAAGCATACTAGCTCCAGGCGCAAGGAACACACTAATGCTTAGAGGAAGGAAACATGTGCAGGAAAAGGACACTCGGGGAAAATTCCTCCATGGGTCAAGGTGTTAGGTCGTAGAGGTAAAGTGCTACAAGGCTTGCGTATAAGGAATGCTTCAAAGGTTCAGTTGAGAGAAACATGGAGCTGACATTAGGCCAAAGACACAAAGATCCAAATGCAATTAGCAAGACACAATGAAACCTCCTTTAATGTAATTTTAACGAGCCCAGAGAAGATAAGCTCGATAGTTTTTTCATGTTTAGAGAGTCTGAAAAAACGTAAAAGAAGACTCCAAGGGGTACCTTTTTCGGAGATAGTCTAATCGGTTCAAAAAAGGGGTAAAATGACACTGAAAAGACGTCTATTCAAAACCATTTTAACGAGTGTGACAAAGACAAGATCACTCGACAATCTTTTCAATTTTAAGGAGTCTGAAAAGAACTTAACTATGGACTCACAACATTTTTCTAGATTTAGTCCCCTTAGCTCAAAAAAGTATAAAATTTACTGAGGAGAACTCTCTCGGTGAGACGAATATCTTCACGCGTACCTTTTTCCTCCATAATCCACAGGCCGAAAAAAGGGGTAAACTCATGCCAGTAGATGTTCTTTTGGACCAATTTAACAAGTGTGAAGGAACAAGGTCACTCGATGATCTTTTCAATTTTAGGGAGTCTGAAAAGAGCTTAACTATGGACTCCGTGGGGGTTCCTTTTTCGTAAGTAATCTCCGAGGCCCGAAATTTTTTATAAACCAAAACCAAGGAGAATGTTCCTTTTTCGTAAATTTAGTCCCTCAGGCCCGAAAAAGGGTTAAACTTGTACCTGAGAATACTCTTTTAGCGAACCAAAGTTCCTAGAGTATACCTTTGTTCGTACAATTGACCATCCAGACTGAAAAAGGGGTAAAATACCGCCAGACAGACGTGCCTTCAAGTTTTAGTTTGGCGAGCGTGAAGGGCAACAAGATCGCTCGACAATCTTTCATATTTAAATATTCTGAAAAGGGCTTAAAGAAGACTCCAAAAGGTTACTTTTCTCAGTTAATACAAACAAGATGTTGCTTTCGGATTTCAAAGCGAGCTTGGAAGACAACAATGCATGCTTATTTTTGGGAGTCCCGAGGGTGAGGCCAAAAGTGATAGTGCATCGGACGAATGAGGCTCAAACTCATAATCATGACAGGACTAAGAAGGACTCCCGAGCCTAAAGTCATTCATAGACAACATGGACGCTAGAATGGAACAAGGATCTATTTAGGGAATCCATGTAAAAGTAGGATCTACCACCTAATCATGACACTTCTAAAGAAACAATGATGGTTCCATGTCGCACTTCGGTGGGATCAATCTTATGGCAAAGCGGAAAAGACAACAGAATGCAGAAAGTGGAGGTGGAATCCTAACTTATATGCAAAAAGTTGGAAAAAATGACTTTTACCAAAGGACTCTTAAAAGTGACCCATCTCCCAAAAAGGTTACCAAATCAAAAGGAAAAGTGCATCGTAACATCCAATAATAAACTCAAAGACTAAATTAAATGATTTCCAAGCTAGAAAAAATGACAAAAGGGTTAAAAAAAGTGGCAAAAAGGGAAAAAAAAGTCTATAAATAGAAGTTGACAGCTCATTTTCACCATTGCAATTAGAAAATTAACCAGAAGGTAAAAAAGACCCCTTTGCTGAAGAAGTTGATTCCAGGAGCTTTAGAGGACGAAACGAACTTCCGTTCGGACCAAGTAAGTACAAACTCATCCCTCTTGCATTTCCATTAGACTTCATTTATGTATTTTTTGGGGTTTTTTTGGGGCGCGCCCTCCTAAAAAGCACAACCCTACATGTACACGGGTTGTCCTAGGATAGCCCGTGTATGTACACAAGCATAAAACAGTCTTCCGACGTACATACACGATTGTGTCGAAGACAACCTGCGTACACCCTCAATAGTATGAAAAAATAAAAAATATAAGAGCTAACTCCCCTTTGAACTGTCATGTAACGAGATGTATGTCCACTGGAGGGAGATGAAACACGAGGATATTAATGTCTTGGTCGATGATGACCCTGCTGCCATTTCCGCATTGAAACAATGTGGGTTGTGGAATTTCTTCTGGTGTCCGTTGATGAGGGCACAACCTAGGTTACTGAACGCCCTGGTGGATTACTTGCACCCAGACGCAGAGGTGTTTATGATTGAGGGGAAGTCGTTGACTCCAACGACTAAGGATATATACTTCTTGACTGGCCTCTCGAGGAGAGGGGAACTAGTCAATCTGTGCACTTTTCCCCTTGGGCCCTTTAACATCACAGACTACATCAGGATGCATTGCGAGGTTGGCACTGAGAAAGTAGGTTCTCAAGTGCCAATCAATAAGATCACCAACCTGTTAGTGAGGGTGATCCTATTGCTTGTTGGGTAGATCACTAGATCTTCGGCCCTACACCAGGCCTCCCGGGCGCACATGTATTGTGTAATGCAGTGCCTAGATGCACGTATATTTGACTGGAGTATGACCATGCTCACTTGCAGTAAGAGGTAGCTGACAAAGTGTCGAGAGCGTAGCAACAAGAACTTCGGGTTTGACACCCTTCTATGCTCATTATTGTTCGAGAGGGTGCCCAATATTAGTCCCAGAGAGACAGTATGGGGGCATGTGGCCTCCTTCCCAGCGGTATGTAGATGGGAAACATTGCTGCCACAACAGGGGGGAGGAAGGACCATAGAGGCCTTCGATGATAATTTTTTTGACTGGTGGGCATGACAGATTCCAACGATAGAGGACTACCCCTACGCTGGAATCAACTTCTCGAGAGATCTGGACATGCCCATACCTCCTGGAGAGGAGTGAGGAGAGCTAGGTACGTGTTTTTTAAAGTTATTTATTCTTTTGTTTCTTTTATATATATCATTTTTTATATGTATCAGAGTATTGACAACTATGTATCTATTATGTACAGACGTGGGACCAGTGCACCCGACAGACTTCCTGAGGACACAACGACATCCTCAACCAGAGGTAGGACCAACAGTCGCAGGGGGACCTCCAACTGGAGAGGCTGAGAGAGTTTTGAAATGGGTGGAGCGGAACCTCACCATGCTCACTCGCACAATTGCTATGGTCAAGATCAAGGATCTCCTACCATTCATGCAACCTCATGTAGTTGGGGTGCCACGGACTTGGGTCCAACTTTTCCGGCGTTTGGCTAATGTTGTCGTGGGCCAACAGGCCCCGAGCTTAGATAGTATGGACTCATTATGTGTCGATGGCACTTTTTGTATATTTTTGAGGGCATAAGCCCCCATGATGTATACCAGATACTATTTTTGAGGCGTTCGCGCCCACCTATGTACTCTGACACTTCCTGATATATATATATATATATATTTACATATTTACTGTCTTATGGATCACATTTTTTACAAATGTATGTACATGTGTATGTGTGTGCTTATTTTGTGTGTGTGCAACATGCCATTCTAATACTTGATTAGCTAGAGTATCTTTTATTTGATTTAATCTTCTAGGAACATGAATATGCATAATGTAAACAAAGTGACGTTTTAAGAGATGTACCCTAAGGAAAAGGTGATGTAACATAGGATCATAAACGCGATAAACTCCATTTAACTGGGACACAACCAACTGAGCATCTAAGTAGACCCTGAGGTGAGAGATATTATGCGACAAAGCGTCACGAAGAAAATCTATCACTACGCTATACTCAACGACATTGTTTGTGGCATCACCTAGACAGATACCTTCAAAAGATAGCAACTGGCCTTGAGGTGTAAAAATCACCCAAGCTGCGGAAGCAAGCCTCCAAGTGTGTCGGCTAGCGTCGTCCGATAACACAAAGAACACCTCCAATTCACTTGACATCTGCCACAGTGACAAAGATAACATAAATAACGACACAACCATAAAACAAAAAGACAAAAAACTATATAAGAACTATACATATTGACAAGAAGTCACCCACGCAACCAACCTACGAGTAATACTTCTTGAGGTAGAGCCCATTGCTAAGACCTCTTTCACGATGAAAGGTATGAACCACATGGGTTTGAACTTGTCTGCCTCCAAGGGGTCTTTGTCTTGGTCGTAGACCATGACAAGATCACTTGCGGAGAAAATATGAGGATGAACGGACCGATCATATTGATAGTTGACTCATTGCTTGTGAGCCTCATTGGCTAAGGCTGCATCACGACGTTGCTCATCGAGTTGCTCGAGATATAATAGGTGTTCCTCAAGCGATGAGGTGTCTGGTAGTAAATCTACTACCAACTTTAATGACAGTATCTGACACTCAACAGGAAAGACTGCTTCCAGCCTGTAAACGAGTTGAAAAGGTGTGAAATTGGTGGCAGTCTTTACAAACGTTCAGTAGGCCCATAATTCGAGTACAACATCAAATGTCAATTTGACTTGGCATAATTGATCGTTCGTTGAAGAATAGTCTTGAGGGACTTATTCACAGCTTCCAACTGACCATTCGCTTGTGGGTAGTAGGGTGATGAATGTTGTTGCCTCAACCCAAGATTTGATGTTAATTCAGACATCATTTTGTTCTGGAAGTGACTGCCATGGTCAGTGACAATCTCCTTCGGGATGCCAATCCTTGCTACCATCTGGTTAAAAATGAAGAGAGTCGTTGTTTCACCATCATTGTTAAACGTTGGCATAGCTTCGACCCACTTTGTGAAGTGGTCTACTGCTACGATGATATAACGATGCCCCCTGGCTGAAGCCAGGTGGCATGTAGTAAAATAAATCCCCCACTTGGTGAAGGGAGCAACAATGATGATGGGAAACATGGGAGCAAGATGTGCCCTCATCTTCCGAGAGAATATCTGACACAGGTGACACTTCTTGACCGACCCAACGCAATCCTTGATTAACGTAGGCCAAAAGTAATTGGCTCGTAGAATCTTTTGGGTTGTTGCCAACCCAGACAAATGACTTCCACATGCTCCAGTGTGATAGTCATTAAGAACGATTTATGTTTCCTCATGTATAAGGCACTGACGAAGAATGCAATCTACACCTCGATGATACAAAGTGTCATCGAGTATGAGATAATTTCGTGCCTGATGGTGAATTCGCCGATGCTCATTGCGGGAGGCAGAACCAAGGCACTTCAAATTCTAGAGATAGACTAGTATATCTCCATACCATGGGTCTGAAGATGTGATTAGAAAAGGATCTCCTTTAATAGGAAATTCTTCGGGCGTATCATCACTAGATTCAATCGGAAGTTCCGCAAAGACCAGTGAATTTTTTGATTTCATAGAAACAAAATCCAAGTCAAATTCCTGGAGGATAACAATCCATCTACTGATATTACCACCAATGACTCGTCGTGTCAACACATATTGAAATGGATTCACAACGACAATGACGGTGGTCTTACGAAGCAGAATATAATGACGAAACTACTGGACAAAATGCATTGCTGCCAATGTAAGCTTCTCAACATGGGAATAGTTGATTTCCGGCCCAACCAAGCCTCGACTCAAGTAATAAATCAGATGCTACTTGAGCAGATCATCCTCTTGAAACAAGACCATACCGATGGTCAACTCTACGGCGACCAAGTACAATAAGAAATATTTATTATAATTGAGAGGATGAAGTAGAGGGGCAGACGTAAGCATGTATTTCAACACTTCAAAAGAGCGTTTAGCTGCTTCATCCCAACAGAAAGGGATGCCCTTTTTCAATAAACGCATGAACCCTTTTGTGATATCGATGTAGTTTGTGTCAAAACACCAAAGAAAGTTCACTTTCCTATGTAAGCTTTCAAGTTGGGGTATTGTGCATGGGGGAGGCAACTGAACTATCACCTCAACCTTAAGAGGATCGACCATGATCCCTATTATCGAAACTATGAAACCTAAAAGACGACCCGACATCACGCAAAAACTGCATTTGTTAGGATTCAAGCGAATCCGATAGTAGCGACATCGTTCGAAGATTAGTCGAAGGTGCATGGGATGATCAACTCTCTTGTGAGATCGTGATGCTAGATCATCAATATAAGCCTCGACAATATGTCTAAGGTCATGGAAAGAAAAATACATGGCTCGCTGAAAAGTGGCTCCAACATTATTCGGGCCAAACGACATATTACGATAAGCAAATGTGCCCCACAAACAGATAAAGTTGTTTTATGCTGGTCTTCGGGTTTGATATGAATCTGGTTATATCCCGAAAAACCATCCATGAATGAAAAGACCTCACAACCCGCACATTCATCGACAATATGATCGATGAATGGGGTGGGGAAATTATCCTTTGGACATTCCTTGTTCAAGTCACGAAAGTCCATGCACACGTGAATCGTACCCTACTTTTTGTTAACCGGAATAGGGTTCGACACCCATTCCTTCAATTGTACGGGATAGATAAATCCTGCTTTAAGCAGTTTCTCTACTTCAGCCTTAATCATTGTCTCTTTCTGAGGATTCACCGGATGAAGCTTCTGTTGACTGGCTTGGCATCGGGATAAGTCATTATCTCATGTTCGACAATTCTTGGGTCTCTGCCTAGTATTTCCTCGTAAGACCAGGCAAACATGTCGCGAAACTCCTTAAACAACTCTGTATAAATTCAAATCTCCTCGAGGGAGAAGTTCGCTACAACAAAAACATTCTCTACGATGCTAGGGGTTCTAGAGATATCTATAGGGATCGTTTCAGCGATACTCGCCATATTATCCTTGGCATAAACTGTGTGCGTAGCCAGATGATTAATAGGACAAGACCTATCTCTAGTCATAGTCAACACAAATTCACCTGCCTCTATTCTTCTTAACTCTGGGAGGAAATAAGATCTGTGATGGAGATCATCCCAGGGTCTGTTCGGACCAGTCAATGCCTCAAGAATTGCCTCATCCGAGGGCAAGACTAGGTCTAAAGAATCTGTAGTGGTGAGGGAACCTTGAGCCCATATAGGCTTGAGAAGTGGATCTAACTCCTGTGCGAAAGTCAGATCGGGGTCGACTGAAGATTGCTGGACAATACTATATACAACTTCTACCACGGACAAGGGCATGGCCATACCATAATATCCTGTCCCTTCCATCGAGGTCGACGGGGAAGGAAGAGTCCACGAATCACGAAAGTAAGTCGTTAAGAACGATGAAACTTAAAAGATTTCAGCCCTAGGCTGGTCGGGGGCAATCGATATAAGATTAACGTCGCCAGAAGGAAGTGGGTAATCGAAAGTACCCATCAATGGTGGACATAAACAAACTCCTACATTGACAATGCTGGGTTGAGGGTTATCAATCATCGAGACCATGGATTCTCTCGATGAAGGGTCAGGACGAGAGAAGGAAACAACAAGACCTAAAAAACTGTGGCAACCACTGCATGCATTGCATAGGTCCAAATCCTTCCTAACACAAGGTTGTAATCGAGAGGTGCATCGACCACTTCAACTTTGATGCACACGGTTTTCCCTCCTAACTGCACGGGGAAACAAGGAATGATTCCATGTGGTCTGAATGAACGACTGTCGAAAAAAGTAAGCAGAGTAGGTGACGAAGACAAAACATGTTGGACAATGGCCTTCCAACATGCCAACGACATCACGCAGGTCGAGGCACCCTCATCAACCACCGTACGAAAGATATTTTGAGTAAAATATTTCATGGTGTAAGCCACTACTATCTGAAACACAAGATGGTAAGGGAGACGGGGTTTCAAGTCGATCGTATCGAGAATGATCGTTCTCGGATTATAATTCTCTGCAGATCCCAAGGAGGATAACAAAGCCTTTCTCTGGGAAGGGAAGCTCTGGAGGACCTCCAAAGAGGACATCACGCAAGGGGTTTGTGCCAAATCCTCCACCACAATGTAGTTTTGGGCAGCCCTCATGTTCAGATTATGAGAAGCTTTCTTAAATGCCCCTTTTGGGATGCGTGTCGTTGTTTCTCCCAATGTCTTCTCAATCTGGAGAGGAACTGTTGGGTTTGTGGCTTCTTTACCCTTTTCGGCATTTTCCAGAATTCCATAATCATGTTCCCTGGTTTCTATATAAGCGTCACCTTTAATCATGTAAACGTTCACGCTCGAGGTATAACCAGTAGATGCGGGGGGTCCCTGACTGCCCGCATCCGTGCTCGAAGAATTAGAGGCTTGAGTCATGTTTTGCCCATGTGGAAATGGGTTCGTCAGCACAACAGGCTGTTGCTGTGCTAATAACTTCTGGGCCTCTGCAAGTCGAGGGCACAAGTGAGTCGGATGGTCCTCCGTGTAAAGGTTACACTGATACTTCAAATTTCTCTTCTTTATGTTGCCCCCACCAACATTGTTATCAGGTTTTTTATCCCCTTTACCCTTCTTGTTTTGTTGTTTTTTCTTTCCTTCAGGTTGCTGGTTGGACTTCAGGTTCGTCGAGTGCACATTATGTACGTCCGATGTTTGGGTAGGGGGAAAAACTGAACCAGAGGTCTGGATAGATGCCGTCTGTTGTATTGAAAATTATTGCAATTTATTTGACAACAGATCAGTGGACGTTCCTTGTGTTGAACCAACTATACCATCGGCATGTGGTCCAAACTTTTGTTTGGTCTTGTCGAGGATGGACCATGGCGCACATGGAAAAATCTCATAGAGTAAGCCAGACTGAGAGTAAATCAGTTCGAGCTATTGCGCTCTCATTATCGCCTCCTCCTCTGAAAACACTCCCAAAGTTGCAACGTCCTTGGACAAAACTGGTACCAAAGACTTCAGGAACCACTCCAACAGGAAAGTTGGTGGGACCTGTACCTTAATCAAACTCTTCTGATATCGCCATTCTCGGATGTGATCCGAGATATGATCGGCCTTAGTCTGCTCAAAGTTGGTCAACAATTCGGTGCCGACATCGTATCTCACGGGTAGTTGGAAATGGTTTAGGAATACCATCGCCAAGTCACCAAAATAAGAATAAATTGAGCGATCAAGCTCGATGTACCATTTCACGACACCCCCGATAAGAGTGCGTTGAACATGTGCAAATGTACGGAGTCGTCTCGCAGTGAGTTTGACGAGCACCGTAGGTGGAAAGTTGTCATGTGATCGCCTGGATCTTCGCTAGGCTTGCCTTCGAATTTTGGAATATCAAAGGGAAACTTAGTCGGCATGGGAGACCAACACGGATCATGACAAATCAGGTCATTAAGAAACCTTGACAAGTTTGGAAAGTGTAGCGTCGCTAGAAATGGTAGTTTGGGTTGGGTATTATGTACAGGAAAAAGGGGGCCTGGAGTTTTACTAGCACCAGGTTTCCATTAAAATTTGGGCTGCTAGCCAGAGTTCTGGTAGAAGCCATGGCCTTGACCAGTGTGAGGAAACTGTGTTTGTTGGGCCGGGATTGCTCCCTGCGTCGTGTTCCAAGGATTTTGGGGGGGAATACCCCCAACCGATCGGACAGGCATAGGTATTGAGCCCTACTCGAGGTTCCATTGACCATGGAAGGGGTTGCCCCCGACCGATATCCCTTGTGAGGGAACTGATCCCTGCCAAAGATTCCAAAGTCGTTGTTAGGAGAAAACTCCTGCACTTGCCCCCTATGTAGGGATAGTACCCTACATAGGATTCTGTTGTCCAAAACCAGGGTTGCCCCTCACCGAGACGGTAGCCGAAGAAAAGGCGTTATTACCAAATGCATCGAACAAAGAGAACGACATGAATCCCATTGGCATAGTGTATGATGAAGGTCCTAAACAACCTGCTCCAAACAAGCTGTAGTTCGTACTCACCCCGATAGTTGGCTGGAAAGCAGCACCGAGCGAGGGGGATAGAGGAGGTATGTGAACCCCACCGTAAGGGACAACATTATAGGAGACTAAAGTGCCCCTAATAGACCCTTGTAAGGGAGCGTTGGAGCTCCCTGCCCCCAAACCCATGGTTTGTAGGGTGGATTAGGTAAGGAAAAATTTCGTATCAAAGTCGGGCATCTCGTATGAAAATGAAGGGCCCGTCACACTCTGTGTAAACGGAGTAGTGATCACCACAGACGACGGTATCAGACCACTACCTGAGGTAGAGGGGGTCGAGAACACTGTGGTCCAGACCGACGAAGGTGGGTTAGGAGGCAGGATACCCCCTATAGTAGTAATCGTCGAGGGAGTATAAGGACTCCCAGACAAAGTAGTAGCATTTGCTTCCATAGTTGCTTGTAAGATTATTTGATGCTCGTAAGGTGTCACCCTTGGAGGGACAACTTGTACTAAGATTGGCGCTGACAAGTTAGTGATCAGAGGGTTGGCTGGCCCGAGAGCTTCCACTCCAAGGTCAGAAATAGTGGGTTCCTCTGTAGTCAAGTATTCGCCTCTCAGAGCAGGGTCAGGCACAGTTTCCTGTGGCCCGGTTGCTTCGAATGACCCTTGATGGTCAAGTTTTCGCTATAACAGTGGCGGTGGTGGCTCTAATGCAACCGACGGCAGGCCCTGAAGCCTTGGTGACCAATGTATCTCTTGATCTTCCACTGTGTGAAAAGATCAACAACACAATAAGGCTTTTACTATCATTTAAAACCAAGCACTCACTAGAAAAATTCCTATGGGATAAATCAAGCAAACCACTATCTAGTTGGAAGAATAGTTACGCCATCCAACACTAGAGCAACTTACTGGTGCAAGTGAAAGTCAAACACATAAGCACCCTCCTGGTATACTCTGCGAAGTGTGACCCGACGCCTGCCCTAGGTACCGTGATATACCCCCTCAGTCAGATGTGTAAGTCCCTAGAAAACAGGCAACTAAGTTGCCAGGTCGCGAACAATCACCAGGTGGGTACAATTGACATTAAGGTGGACCGCAATGAGCAGGATAACAAGTCCGAAACCTACCGAGGGTATCTAAAGCAAGTGGTCCGTAAGACAACTGAGGATTTCAAATGGATTCGAGGTCCACAAAGTTCTGTAGGGAAATGCAAGCGATAGTATCCCACGACATATCCTCAATATGTGTTCCCCACTACGTTTAGTCCAACTTTGGAGGGGTTATCTCCACTGTCTTTCCTCACGTGACCTCATGTTTAGCCCCTGTGTTAGAGGGGGGTCCTGGATACATTTCACGTCACTGGACTTTAACACTCCCTAGCTCTGACTCCGATGTTTGTTTAAAAGATTTGAAGAGTTTCCTGTCAAACCTAATTCAAGGCTCTAATCCTAAACTAGTTAATTGACCCTACAAACATAAAAGTCTAATTAATTTTAAATTTAGCGTTCGTTTTAAATGGCTTGTTTAACTCAAAGGATATGGAAGTGAAACTAGTGATGTTTATGAGAGACAAAAAGAGGAGAAATAAATGAAACTCTAAAAGCAAAATTACTTCTAGTCAACAAATAATGATTTAGAACTAGCTGTTTGTAACCAACTTTTTCATAACTAATTTTTTCAACATCTTTAAAAAGAAGACCTAAAACAAATTTTTGCTCGACTATGAGCTACTTAAGTTCCAAGAAATCAACAAATAACTTAAAAAATGAAGTCTTTTCCTATCAAGTAAAATAACTAACTCCAACTACTTAACCAAACTAAGAAATGTTTTTTTTTTTTTTAAATGCTTCAAACAAGAAAAACTTGAAATCAATCTTTTTATTTTTTATTTTATTTTTTAAAGCAAATGAAAGGGGGAAAATAAAAAACAAGACAAGACTGAAACTGACCTTTGGCCCACCACAGATCGCAGGGAGTCACTAAAGACACCAAACAGGTCGATCAAAAACTCAAAGACTCGCCTAAAACCCTTTCATAAGTAAACACAAGAAATCTTCAAAAAGATAAGCAAACTGACATCTAACCCAAGATGTGATTATAAAAACAGAGAGACTGAACTCTATCAAGAAACCCTGAGAAGTAAAACTTCAATTAGGAAATAGGTTGGCTGCCTCTTTTTCAAAAATAGTTCCTTAAAACATGTACGCTATTGTCGTTTCAACAGCCTGCGTATGTACACGCGCTGTTTACTAGACAAGGCGTGTATGTACGCGGTCTGACCCACTGTAGGGCGCATACACCTCTGTAATTCCTTAGAAAGAAATAAAACATGCAGACTTAAAGGGTAGAGAGAACTGGTATGGCACCTGAAGGTGACCATAATCCCTTAAAAGACTCAGTAGACTCAACAAAAACTCAAAAGGTGCAAAAACCAATCAAACACCCCAAAAAATCCCCTAAAACCCTAGAGGCTTCCCCAGTATGGTCGCCAGTTCTGCTAGCGGGAAAACCCCCCCATGACTACACTAGGGTTCATAATGTAGGTAGATCAACAAACGTCTAAAATTCAACTACTTCTCTAACTACCCCAAACATACCCAAGACCTATACAAGAAAAGCAAAGATGAGAAGGATTGGGTAACTATACCTCTACTCTGCGTCCGACGATGATCCTGTCACGCTTGAAAGCTTCGCTGACTGCACGCCTCCTCCCAAGGCTGGCCTGCATTCAAGGACATCAAAATGGAAAGCTACAAGCATGCAATTCATATACAGATAAGGGTTAGATGTTAGAACATAAACTGATAAACACATTCAATACACCATGATTTGGTACAGGAAAAGTAGTTCTTTTATTGATAACTCAATGATTATACCTTTTACAACCAAATCCGTCTACTACTCCACGAACCTGGCCAAGGATCCTCTTCACCAAGCTCCAAGTGCACCTTTGTATGTCTTCTCCTCTCAACCTTCAGATCTCTTCTTGAGAAGTGAATGGGTTTTTGATGGAGGAAGAAGGGCTAATTGGGAAATGCAGGGGCAATTCTCACAAAAGGGATGCAATTACTTGGGGCAAGGAGGGGATGTGAAACGAACTGAGTTTCACTGTTCTTATCTCTAGATCTAAAATGAGACCCCAACACCTCCTTTTATATGGGAAAAGGATGGTCATTCGGTTGGGTGACGGGCTATAGGTGGTGGATTAGTTGGGAAACTACCCAATAACCCGTAATCTCAACGAATTCCTTGCAACTTTTTATTTTTTGCAACTTTTGCAAGTATACATGGGCTGTAATGGTGTAGCATGCATATGTACGTGGGTTGTATTGGTGCAACAAGCATATGTACATGGGAAATAGTGGAGCACGATGCATACATCTTCAAAAATTTGGTTTTTTAGAAGAGCAACTCAGTGATGGCTTGGCAAAAAATGCAAGTAAGAGGTCCAAGGGCCAGGTATGCATGTGTAGAGAAATTTAGGGTTACAACACACATCGATAGGTAGAAAAGGTGTACACATATTACCTCCTCAGGTGACACAGGAGCTCTGAAACAAAGGATTTTTTCACTTAGACAGATTATGAACTAGGAGAGATCTACAAATTGGCAACAAAAAAGGCTCACCTGGGAGGAGTTTGGATTGGGAGAAGATTTTGTGGAATATTGGAAGGCGTATACCGAATCTATAAAAGATAACATTACCAAAATAGGGGAATAGAATGATGAGTTATTATAGTCTCTCAACCCTCGGAGGACATGTGTGCCCAAACTATGATATAGATTCCTTGTTGAGGAAGGCTTGGTAGGACAACCGATTTGTTGGTGGAGAATCATATGGAAGCTAAGGTGTCTTGCCATTTTTTTTATTGTGGTTGGTATTAAATAACAAGGCTCCTACCTGGGAAGTACTACAAAAGAAAAGACTTCTTTGGTCCAGGTTGGTGCAGCTTATGTCAACAAGCAAAGGAAACCACAAATCAATTACTTTTGACTCATTCCTTTGCCATAGAGGCGTGGAAAGAAGTGGAGATAATGACAGGGTTAAGGAATGTATGGGAAGGAGGAAATATTGAAGAAGAATTTGAGTCTTGGTATACAAACAAAGGCACAAAGAATATTAGAGCTCTATGACTCAATATAGCTTGGAGAATATGGCTCACTAGAAACTTGAAGCTATCTGAAATAAATGAGACTCTACCTCTCAAATGTGCAACCCAATCTCTAAATATACTAAACCATATCCACGGGTTGATGAAAAACAAAAAAGACAGGTTATAAAAGAGAAGTCGTCAACAAGGACACTCCTTGGGCATACTTTGATGGTTCATATCAAGGGAATTGTCCCAAATTAGGTTTGAGAGGAATCTTATATATTTCCTCAAATCACAATATAGCTTTCAATGTTGGGATAGGGAAGGAAACTAATAATTACTACGAATTTATGGATTTCAAATTAACTCTCCACATGGCCCAAGAATATGGTGTTCCATGTTTACAATTTTTGGGGTATTCACTTTTGGTTATCCAGTGGTTACAAAAGGAAGTATCACTCTAAAGTTTCACTTTACAACCACTATACGATGATATATAATGAGAAATTATAGCTTTCTTATAT
>ML787766.1:455437-508940 GCA_009831015.1 Picea engelmannii | reverse complement strand
ATATAGGAACAAGGTAGTTGATGGCCTTTCAAAAGAGGGATTAGGACTGGAGTGTGGTACTTGGGTGATATCCATCCTTCAGGATGGGCATACAAATGAATTCACTCATGTACCATGGCTATAAATATTTAAGTTTTTACAGACAACAGACAGGTTTCAAACTCTACATTTTGAAAGATGTAATCTTGTCTTTTTAAGTCATAGAACAACCATATTTTTTATGATACAATTAATCAATATGTGATAGTGGAAAACTTAATAGATATGTGATGTCACATACCCACTATGGAAAAAATAATTTTTTTTCTCTTCCTCAAGGGATAGAATCCCCAAATTCCTACGGGGGCCTAGCACAGGCTAGCTCTTCCCTTATCCACCTCCATGTGATCGTTGGTTATGACCACAGGCCAAGCCAAGAGGCGCGTTTCGTGACTCAGCGATGCAAGAGAGTCAAGTCTTTTGACTCTTCAAACTGCGAAACCCAAAATCTTACCTTCGATGAGATCGACGGTTGCGAATCTCCCCCTGATCCGATGGTCCTGGCCGTATCGGAATTTCAGTAACCAGGAATTCGAAATGCAGTGACCCAAACCACTGGTCACTCCATTCCCCGAACTCTGATACTTGAGTTCTTGTACGAGATCCAATGATCCTCGATGATTTGGATCCAACGGTCCAGATCTTTTTGGAGTTTCGTGAACCGGGAGTTCACGATGCAGCGACTCCAAATCTCTTGTCACTCCAATCCCCAAATTCCGATATGAGAATTCATGTATGAGATCAACGATCCTCGTTGATTTGGATCTTATGGTCACTATCCCTCCTGAGCTTAAGGGTGTTGAAAGACACTTAGTCTTAATCTGTCTACGAGATCCAATGGCCCACGGGATTTCAGAGCTTTCCCCAAACTCTGACCGCTCACCATGCGTCTCTTCTGATGGACGATCCAGATCCGGGTTAGATCGATGACCTACAAGCCCCTTGATCTAACGGTTGTGATCTCTCTTAAACCAACGACTAGGATTAAGTCGTGATTTCGCGACTCACGAGTTCTAGGAAATCCTTCCGTTGACTTCTTTCAGCGGCGAGTCAACGAAATTCCTAACTCTGGCCACGTGTCCTCTACAAATGAACGGTCCAGATTATTTCGGGACCCGAAATGTCGATTCCCGAGTTTAGACCCTTGATTAACTGCTAGCGCCTACCTCCTCCTTCTACCACATGACCCTGTCCTGTGACCTAGGGCTTATCCACAGAGCGCGTCAGGTTTTCATATACCGAGATTTTGTGACTTGCGAAGACGAGGGGTCTTGCCCTCTGGTTTCCAGGATGCCGAAATGCTGAAAGTTATTCACACTAAACCAATGGTCTAGATCACTCATGGATCAACGACCATGATCACGTCGCGATTTCACGAATCGTAAGTTCGTGCGGTCTTACCCTTTGACCACTCCAAGTTGCGAGTCAGCAAAATGCTACCCAACTGCCCCGTGTCCTGTGTCGATGGACGGTTTCGAATACTTCGGGACTTTCAGGACTTTGTCGAGTCCACTCTCGTACCTATGCAAGGGTTAAGATCGACGGACAATAGAGCTCCGACAGATCCTTGGATCCCATCGCTACTTGCGAAGGCTGAAGGGGTCGAGGTATTAACGCCTTCGTTCCTTCCTCCAATCTAACGGTCGTGACAGACCTTAGATCCTCTGAAAGGATCTCGTCCGTTCATCCAACAAATGAAAGGGTACTCTCTTTTAGTATTTGAAACTCACTATCCTTCCTGAGCTTCGTCAGCTATGAAGAACTTGAGAGCTTTGCGCTCTTTCTCCTCGACTTGACTCTTAGAAGAGTCTTCAATACAACTATTGCGCTCCTTCATCAAGGGGTTCTAGGGTTATATTTGATCGCAGAGAGCCTGTGCATATCTGCACTACTTCTCACGAGCTTAACAAACTCCATCCTCCAAGGGTCTTAGAACGACTAGGTGAGTAAACCATCGTACATGGAACTACACCTAAGGTCAATGAGCTCACAGTTCATGGCTCTAGCTTAAGACACTACAAAACTCAAGAGTTTATGAGAGCAAGTCATGTCTAAACCATATAATTCCTTACTTGCCTAATTATACAACCACGTAGAAATAGAAGGGATACAGTATATCCATTAATAAATATGTACAATTCCTGAAACATACAAAGTATAACCAATTCATACACAGTTACAACTAAATTACACAAGGTAGGAAATCGCTTATCTATTACAGGTTGCCACCAACCAACTGACTGTGGGTGTTTGTCCTTCCACCCAACCATAGGCTCAGAGGCATTCATTCTTAGCACTCTAGCCACCCTCGTGCCAAGCTATGATATCACCAGGGAATTCTCACACTTCTCGAGGGTTCTTCCTTTGTTTCTGGTTTTGTTTGGGTCCTGTTCTCTGTAACTCAGAGCTTTCTCTCTCGGTTATGGCCCCGACGAGGTTTCTCAGATGCTCTTCCACATCAAGCTCGCAGCCTTCCATTCGTGATTCCACTAGAGCATCTCCCTTACGAGCTTACACTCTCCCATCCCGTGTCTCTTCTCCCTTGTGTATCCCCCTTACCCTGGAAGGTTTTGTTGACCTATCTTGTTCCTTCTGTCAGAAGGAAGCTCAGGTTTGCAGGTCACTACGGTACTTCGGACTGACAGCCCATGTTTCCATTTATGGGGGTGGTTGATTGTTCAACCACCAGTCCTTTCTTCATTAGCTGATTTCTTTCCTTGGGATTCGAAGGAGGTTTGTCATCCTTATCAAGGGAGATTTGGGGTTATTTGATATATGAACCCTCTTGTATAGTTTTCACATTCTTCCTCTAGTGATATCATGGCTAGTACTTTCAAGGCTTCATCCCCACAGTCAGTTATTGGCAACTCAAACAATAATACATTTACATTGTCCTCACATATTAGCATGGTAATTCCTATTTTATGATTAATTACAAATTGGGGGAAACAAGGTGTTACAATTCCCTCCCCCTTAAAGGAACACCGTCCTCGGTGTTCTTTCTCAAAAAAACACCTCTCATGCCTTTATCATTCAGCCATTTCAGAAGTCTTGACCTTCGTCCTCGATCAGGTCCTCTTTCAGGATCTTAGTCTTCATCATCCGCCTTCAATAATTCTTGGACAACAAGCACATTAATCACAATTTTGTGCGAAAACATCTTACTGTTGTTCAAAATTCAAAAGGAAATTTTCATAATCTTAGCACAATACTTATCTGTGCAGTTTGTGGATTTGTATCCACATGGTAGTTTTGTTATCCATGCTCATCGCTTTCCTTGACGTAACCATTGGGTGCATGATTCCAATTCAATAGTTCACAAGAGCTATCATGATTTCATCTTCCTTTCCAAGGTTTTTCCGCACGGGAAACTACCCAATGTGTGCATGATCCCAATAGTTTACAAGAATTATTAAGGTCTCCTCTTCCTTGCAGTCACTCACCCTCCAGGCCCAGGCTCAGGCATCCACTTCACTGTTATACAGTCCCTCAGGCGATCCATCTTGCCCTGCCAAGGTTTTCTCGCACAGGAAAATTTTAGAGACTCTATCGAGTCTTATAGTCGAGGCGTCCCTCATACTTGCTCTGCCGAGGCGTGCCTCCGGCTTGTGTTACCTCAACAGAATAATTTTCAAGCGATCATGGCTTATCACGGGGTTTTCATGGCTCAGCAGTAGCCTTTTTTCATCATCTTAAGCTTTGACAGCCTTCATCTGTTCCTTCTGGACAGATCTTTTCTCCTCACCTGTGTCACAGGTATACAACATTCGTGAGACATTATTATAAATTCCAACTTTCAGAATTTTTATTGCAAATCTATCACTCACAGATTTTTCCAATCTCTTCTTTTATTTTCAGATATGTTCTGTACGAAACCAGATTCACAAGCATGGGATTTTCTTTCCCATAACATTTTAGCTCAACAAGAAATCAGTCTCCCCTATGGGCTTACAACATTGCCATATCCAAGACTCTTTCTTCCTGCAATCATTCCTCATCTAATCAAATTGTTAGTTCTCATGCACATACATTTTTATCGCACCTTTTCAACTTCATCACAACAATTTTAGAATTGTGCATACTAACAATCAAATTCACTTTCTCAAAAGGAAATACCGTTCCTCGCAGTTTGGCTCAGCAGGCAATCGGTCTTTACTATGGGCTTACCTCACTACCATATCCAAGACTCTTTCTTCCTGCAATCATTCCTTCCACAACCAAACAAACTGTTAGTCTTATCTCAACATACCAAACTTTTCAAACTGTAATTCAATATTTCAAAAGGGTTTTAACAATTGTGCCAATATCCATGGCCACATTCATACCCAATGCATTCTTGCATTGTTTTTTTTTCTTTTTTCAAGTTCTTCACACTTTATGACAGGTTCTTGGCCATGGTGTGTTGGAAATTAACCAACCTCTCCACCACATGGCCTATTCATTTTCATTCATTCTTACAATAGGACCATGCTTCCTGCTATAGGCTGATCATGACCCCAAATCGGTATACCAGAACTCAAAGTTTCACATGAATGCTTTTAAGCACTCCTTGATTGGTCAATGCATTCATGACATATCGGTTCATGAATTCTCCCAATGGTTACAAATAGTGTTTACTACCAGAGGTTCATACGTCCATTATTCAGGTTCTCCTTCCTGAATCATACCTTACTTGGGTATCCAAGGCATACAAATGCCTTTCAAAGTTCATGCATAACACTAAGACAATAAAAATATTTCAGAAGGGGTTCTTACCAAATCCCTTCATACCTTGTGCCACATAGGCATGGATATCTTTATATCGGTTCTTGGCTGCTAGCACTCTCTTTCTGATCTCTACCTCATCAACAGTGCTTTAGCGGGATTTTCACAGTCCCGTCAACAATCTTTCGACCGCAACCTTCCCATGGTCACCCTCTACTTGAGGTTGTTCATTATTGGCAACTGTCTTTCTCAACAGTTCCAATCTTATTTCTTTCTACACATGACATACACCATAGGCACATTAGTCGTCATGTAAATTAAAATGCAAGTACCATAGCATTTAAATTAATAAAATATTTTCAGACATGTCCCAGCATTTCCGTATGTACTTCATCACACTATCCTTAATGTTTTCATGAGTGCAACACAACAATTCTCAATCGTTTTCACAGTATTACAACCATCATCACTATGGTGTCAAAACATTTTCGTTCATCAATGTACTAGCTTTCTTATCCCATAGAAAACATAATGCACAACAAGGAAATAATTGAGGGGTCTCCCCTTCTTCAAATTCTTTCTACATTGCCTGGGGATTTTCATCCCAGTCGAGTTATCTCTAAGGTCTCAGTGCCTTTTCTTAATCATGGCCTCAACCAAGACTAAGTAGTTAAACGTACTCATTTATTCATTTTATCATACTCAGGGGGTTTACTTGCCTTTTAGAAACTGAATCGGTTTCCACGACGGTTCTTTTAATCCTACGGCTCTGTTAAACAATTTAGGGTTCTTAGGGTGAGGAAAGCGTTCCTCCTTTACTTATGCACTCTATTTTTTATTTTTTATTTTTATTGTGGTCTTTCTGCTCTTTTCTTGAGTAGCCCTGGGTTAGGCTCATCCTAACTCTTAGGATACATCAACATGCTTTAGTAGCAACCTTTTGTTCATAATGGATCATAGACCTATGCATCCTGCTCATCATTATTCGACCCTCAGAGTGGTTATCATTCAGTTGCTAGTCTTCTATTAATTACACGATACTTTAAAAATGTAGTCCATGATTCTTATATATAGACAAGCTTTGCAGCGCATTGTCCAACCTTCAACAATTATTCGGGTTGTGACTCTGTTCCTCTGACAAAGTCCTTACACAGTTTCTCCACCGGGAACTCCTTCGACATGCAACTCCCTTGTTGCATATTCATCACAATTTGTGATGGCCTTAGCCTTGAGTTAGCTTTAGCTTTTTACTAAATATTCCCCTTAAGGAATATAAACATGCGTCTTTGTTAACTTACATCTATGACGTACTTAACCATTTTCATAATCCTAAGCTTGCATGTAGCTGTCATAGTTATATGGTGTAGACCCCCCCCCCCTTTCTCTCCAAGGGTTGCGTGACCTCTCGGTTTTAGGATCTTCTTAAGACTGAACTGAAACAGTCTTTGATTGCCTGCTGGAACCTATAAGAAACAATCCATGGGTCTTCACAAATTTCGGCCCATGTGTACAAGTGCTTAAACGCAAGTCTCTTCCACGTGACCACGCCTTGTGACCACACACTAACCCAAAAAGGTGTGTCGCGATTTCACGTATTGGCGATATGAGTCAATCGAGTCTCCGTCCTTCAAACTCTTGATACCCGAAATGTTGAAATTTCGGATCAGATCAACGATCACCAACAACTCTCCAAACAACGGTTGTGATTATGTCACGATTTCGCATTTCACAAATTGTGATCCTCGAAATTGTGAAATTTCGGAGTTCTCAATCTAACGGTCCCGATTCTTCCACGATTTGATAGCTCAGATCTCGTCGGGGTTTCACGTGTCGCGAAGTCAAAAGACCTTTCACCTCCGTTCTCCCGATCCCCAAAATTGTGAAATTCTCTCTGGACGATCAATGGTCTAGATCGCTCCTTGATCAACGTCTATGATCTTTTCGCGAATTTCTCGTTGCTTCTTCCAAGCCCTTTGGTTTTGTGAAATTCCGGTATCTCCTCGCAACTAACCAATGCGCTACTTCTCCAAGATCGAACGACTTGAAACATTTCGGCTCTTTCTGAATGGATCTTGACTCTCGATCTTATACAATTTTCAAAATTCTTTTTTGAAGGATTTCTCCCACTCAATCCTCCGTACTTGTTCTTTCTTCGAACTTCAGTTTTCTGCGCTTCACCTTTGAACGCTTCAACTCTTCGAAACTTAGAAATTTTTTCTAAGTGTTTACTCTCTAGACTCAAAACCACTACTCCTCCTGGTATACTCTGTGCTCAACCTCCAGAGTTTTCAAACTTTAACACCAGCTTTATTCTATCCGCACGTTTGGCATACAAAATTTCCCCGCTATCTCTTCTAAGCTTTTAAGTTACTTACATGACTAATCTCATAGTCATAACTCATATAGATGTTACCCTCTCTTTATGGGAACAACCAACAAGGGTCACTCTTGGGAATTAGCAACAGTCCCAAAGGACTCCTCTTAATCTTGTTTAAACAGATTATCCTCATTGTCGATTCCAACCATTATAGGTTAGATAATCTGACCCTACATATTTTCATCAGTCCTCTCAATCATGATGAGTTATATGCTCAAGGTTTAGTCTTTTAATAATACAATAATTATAACTTTCTAAGGATCCTACCAGTCCTTACCAGATTTCCTAAATCATGAAGGAGTTCTTCATGAGGATCTTAATTCTTACCTAACCATCCATCTCAATTGCAAGAGACTCTACCTGCTTTAGTAGGTAGCCATCGTCACACTATAACATAACAACTCAGTTCATGTCCCTTCTCTGGCTCATGCAGCTTCATAGCACAATTTATTCCACTTCTGTTATTCATACTCAGGTCTTATCAGTAATATTGATCAGTGCATCCCTACTCCTATAAGAGTAGTTATCATTTTGACAAAGGAACAATATAATTCCTTTGCTGGAATTCTATAGAAATTCCCAAATTATAGTTTCATTCTACAGTCCTTCTCCTTAAAGAGAAAATGCAGATAACAATATCTCCTTACGCGACTCGTACATGAGCCCAAGCAGGCCAAGTGTTGTAACCATGCTCTGATACCAATTTGTCACATACCCACTACGGCAAAAATAAAATTTTCGCTCTTCCTCAAGGGATAGAATCCCTGAATTTCTATGGGGGCCTAGCGCAGGCTAGCTCTTCCCTTATCCACCTCCATGTGATCATTGGTTATGACCACAGGCCAAGCCAAGAGGCGCCTTTCGCATTTCGTGACTCAACGATGCAAGAGAGTCAAGTCTTTTGACTCTTCAAACCCCGAAACCCGAAATCTTACCTTCGATGAGATCGATGGTTGCGAATCTCCCCCTAATCCGACGGTCCTGGCCGTATCGGGATTTCGGTAACCGGGAGTTCGAAATGCAGCGAACCAAACCATTGGTCACTCCATTCCCCGAACTCCGATACGTGAGTTATTGTACGAGATCCAATGATCCTCGATGATTTGGATCCAACGGTCCAGATCTTTTCGGAGTTTCATGAACCGGGAGTTCACGATGCAGCGACTCCAAATCTCTTGTCACTCCAATCCCCGAATTCCGATATGAGAATTTGTGTATGAGATCAACGACCCTTGTTGATCTAGATCCGATGATCACTATCCCTCTTGAGCTTAAGGGCGTTGAAAGACACTCAGTATTAATCCCTTCATTGTTCTACGAGATCCAATGGCCCATGGGATTTTAGAGCTTTCCCCGAACTCTGACCGCTCACCACGCGTCTCCTCTGATGGACGGTCCAGATTCGGGTTAGATCGACGACCCACAAGCCCCGTGATCTAACCACTGTGATCTCTCTTAAACCAACGACTAGGATTAAGTCATGATTTCACGACTCGTGAGTTCTAAGAAATCCTTCCGTTGACTTCTTTCAGCGGTGAGTCAACGAAATTCTTAACTCTCGTCATGTGTCTTCTACAAATGGACGGTCCAGATTCTTTCGGGACCCGAAATGTCGATTCCTGAGTTTAGACCCTTGATTAACTGCTAGCGCCTACCTCCTCCTTCTACCACATAACCCTGTCCTGTGACCTAGGGCTCATCCACAGAGCGCGTCGGGGTTTCGTATACCGGGATTTCACGACTTGCGAAGATGAGGGGTCTTTCCCTCTGGTTTTTCAGATGTCGAAACGCCGAAAGTTATTCACACTAAACCGATGGTCCAGATCACTCATGGATCAATGGCCACGATCATGTCGTGATTTCACGAATCGTAAGTTCGTGCGGTCTTACCCTTTGACCACTCCAAGTCGTGAGTCAACAAAATGCTACCCAACTGCCCCGTGTCCTATGCCGATGGACGGTTCCGAATACTTCAGGACTTTCAGGACTTTGTCGAGTCCACTCTCCTGCCTATGCAAGGGTTAAGATCGACGGACAATAGAGCTCCGACAGATCCTTGGATCCCATCGCTACTTGCAAAGGCTGAAGGGGTCGAGGTATTAACGCCTTCGTTCCTTTCTCCAATCTAACGATCATGACAGACCTCAGATCCTCTGAAATGATCTCGTCCATTCATCTAGCAAATGAAAGGGTACTCTCTTTTGGTATTTGAAACTTGCTATCCTTCCTGAGCTTCATTATTTATGAAGGACTTGAGAGATTTTCACTCTTTCTCCTAGACTTGACTCTTAGAAGAGTCTTCAACACAACTATTGCGCTCCTTCATCAAGGGGTTCTGGGGTTTTATTTGATCGCAGAGAGCCTGTGCATATCTGCACTACTTCTCATGAGCTTAAAAAACTCCTTCCTCCAAGGGACTCAGAATGACTAGGTGAGTAAACCATCGTACATGCAACTACACCTAAGGTCAACGAGCTCACAGTTCGTGGCTCTAGCTTAAGACACTACAAAACTTAAGAGTTTATGAGAGCAAGTCATGTCTGAACCATATAATTCCTTACTTTCCTAATTATACAACCACGCAGAAATAGAAGGGATACAATATATCCATTAAGAAATATGTACAATTCTTGAAACATACACAGTATAACCAATTCATAGACAGTTACAGCTAAATTACACAAGGTAGGAAATTGCTTATCTATTACAGGTTGCTGCCAACCAACTGACTGTGGGTGTTCGTCCATCCACCCAACCATAGGCTCAGAGGCATTCATTCTTAGCACTCTTGCCACCCCTGTTCCAAGCCATGATATCACCAGGGAATTCTCACACTTCTCGAGGGTTCTTCCTCCTTTTCCGCTTCTGTTTGGGTCCTGTTCTCTGTAACTCAGAGCTTTCTCTCTTGGTTATGGCCTCGACGAGGTTTCTCAGATGCTCTTCCACATCAAGCTCGCAGCCTTCTGTTCGTGATTCTGCTGGAAAATCTCCCTTACAAGCTTACGCTCTCCCGTCCTGTGTCTCTTCTCCCTTGTGTATCCCCCTTACCCTGGAAGGTTTTGCTGACCTATCCTGTTCCTTTTGTCAAAAGGAAGCTCAGGTCTGTAGGTCACTGCAGTACTTCGGGCTGATAACCCATGTTTCCATTTATGGGGGTGGTTGATTGTTCAACCACCAGTCCTTTCTTCATTAGCTGATTTATTTCCTTGGGATTTGAAGGAGGTTTCTCATCCTTATCAAGGGAGATTTGGGGTTATTTGATATATGAACCCTCTGGTATAGTTTTCAGATTCTTCCTCTAGTGATATCATGGCTAGTACTTTTAAGGCTTCACCCCCACAGTCAGTTATTGGCAACTCAAACAATAATACATTTACATTGTCCTCACGCATTAGCATGGTCATTCCTATTTTATGATTAATTGCAAATTGGGGGAAACAAGGTGTTACATGTGATATTTATAGATATGTAATTTATGTCCTTTTAAGTCAAGGAACAACCATATTTTTTTGATGATACAACTCACTGATATTTGTTTTTCTCGGAAAAAAAACGTAATTCTATTTATCAGTAGAGAACCAAATTACATTTTGTAGGTGCTGAAAGCACATGCCCAATACTTGGGTAAACTAAGAGAAGTGTTAGTAGCCAGAAATGGCCCAAAGTGAAACACCACAAGGAAGTAACAAAAAAAGAAGCTGGGAATAATCCCAAATGAAGGCAGATAAATGTCAAGAGGCCTCAAGAAGGCACAACCTAGAAACACGACATAAAACATAGATGAAGAGAACCAGGATGGACCAGGCTAGAGCAGAAAAAACCCCCATCAAGAACATGATCTGAAGGGATCACAAGAGAGACTACAACCATGGTGAAGGAGATCCATAACCCACACGCCAAAGACAGACCTCAAAGCGCTGACCCATTGCAACAAAAATTAGCACTGCACGCCTGAGAGATGGACCTCAAAAGTTCTAGAATAGACCCCACCAAAAAGTAGAAGAAATAACCAAGCAACCACTCCGAAACAGATCAGAAGGGGACGCAGGGGATCGCAGACACCAAGACCACTGAGAAGGCCCTAAAATTGCATCAAGCCCTGAGCAAACCGGTAAGGATGGCTTGGTGAGGGCCAAACCCTCATAAATCTTCATGAAAACGCCTCCACACACATTATAAGCAGCTACATGCCCAGAGAAATCCGCCATGAGACACACATCAAGAGAAAACAACTAGACAACAACTCACCAGATCCAGATTTGCACCCAAATCTAGCCTCCTCGGACCAAACAGAAAAGGGCTTGATCGAGGTAGTGAGCACCCTAGATCTGCACCCATGGAGGAGGAACCACCACCGAACAATGATATGAAGCCACCTCCATCAAATCGTAGCCCAAAACTATAGATATACAGTCAAATACACCGAGGCGTCAGCAGTGACCGAACCCGTAGGGAGAAAAAGAATCCGGATGCAAAGAGAAGTAGAAGTGAGCAACTCCACTGACAACGGCTTGAGCAACAGTCGCCTAGCAGAGTCAATCTATGGTAGAGCTCCCAGCCACTCCAAGGAACTGAAACGAGTAAATCAAAACAGAACGAAGGACATACCCATAGAAAACACAGAGAAGGAGGCGACTGACGTAAGCAGGAGAGAAGAAAGACGCAGGGATGGGGGGTCTGTGGCTGAGGAAACCCTAGCCACAGACCCCCAAGTTAAGCATTCATCCAAATGCCAAAAAATACATATTGATTTGAATTTGTTATGTTTATATTTTCCTTAACATCGATACAACTCACTGATATGTATAAGAAAGGCATGTATTCAGAGATATTGCTCTATCTGGTTGTAGAGAACTTTTTTGAATTCCTTGTGGCACATGACAATGTAATTTTGTTTTTATAGATAAAATTACAATTTTTTTTGCTTGGAAAAAAATGGATCTCAACTCTGTATCTATCATGCATTGAGGGGGATCAAATCCTCCGAGGTGCAAACCTTTCCTAAATTATTTTATTTTTTAATTAAAAAAAATCACCATGAGGGACTTGATCCCTCTCTTCACATGATAAATCCCCTAAGTAATTCCCATCATTTCGAGGATGGTACCCATGTATAGATAGATAGATAGATATTCTTACATTACCCAAGGAAAACGTTTGAGTACTTCCCCTTATTTTGAGGATGGTACCCAGGGTAAACACTAGAATATTCAAGGCACAAGTTCGGTCAACAACAAGGTTCAAAGCCATTACAACAATATAATCTCTATGAGCTCAACATGTCCCTTGCAGGAATTGAATCTAGGCGGGGAGGATAACAATCATTCGTCCCAACTTCTCAAGCTAAACCCAACTGACATACACACACACACACACATAGTTGATATACAAATATTTTACATAAGGTGCACATTGAAATATTTTATTTATGGTTGATATTGAATGCTTTATTATTAATAATATTTGTTTAAATGCCACGTGTGAACTCCATGTCGAGCATGGAAGGAATTACACATCTCCCTCATGCTAGGTTGTAGAAAGTGTCTCTCAATGCAAGGATAATTATAAATATATATTGAACTCTTAATGGACATAATTGTCATTAAATGAAAAAAAAAAAAAAAACACTATGCCAACTGGATTTAGCTCAGGTGGTTGTGAGGAATGATTATGATCTCCCCTCCCAGGTTCAATTCCTTCAAGTGACATGTTGTAATGGATTCGAGCCTTTTTTTTGACTGGCCTTGTGCCATGACCTATTCGAAATGAGGAGAAGAACTTGGTGGTTTTCTCCAGGGAAAATTTCATCGTTATAATTCAACCAAACAATAAAAACATATATTATTAAAATTTATTGGTTTGTATACCAAGAGGTAAAAGTTCACTATGTGATTTTGAATTCGACTGTATAGTTTTTCACTCTTGGTCCAAACCATATCCATCTTATGGAGACAACTTATGAAGGAGGGGATTCCACCCTCCTCCTCTAGACATAGACACATTCCACGCACTAGTTTCCTTGGTGTGGAAAACGACAAGGGCGCCCCCTCGAAATTCGTCAAGAAATTAGAAGAGATTCCTTAGGTTCCGGTCCATGCTGCCTACTCCAGAAATATTTCCCTCATATATGTAGAGAATGGCCTCATAAGACAGTTCACAAGCATCTAGCCATCTCCTAGGGCCATGACCATCTGGGTTGATAAAAATTGGAAACCCCTTATCAAAGGGCAGGTCTCGTCTTCTTTTTGTGGTAAGGGATTTTTTGTCTTTTTGTTTGAGGGTAAATCTGATAGGGACTTAAATTTTAGAAGTGGGCCATATTTCATAGGATCTAGAGGAATGCATCTCAACCATTGGACCCTTGATTTCAACCTTGAGAATGACATCCCCTCTGCTGTCCCATTCTGGGTCCATCTCCCATTCCTCCCCTTCCACTGCTGGAATGACGAGACTATCATAAGTATAGGAAATAACTTGGGAAGATACATTGATCGAAGCAAACCACGAGATGGCCTCCAATATTGTGCGTACATCTGCATGGAGGTGGATCTAGAAAAAGTGTTTCCTAAAGCCATACAACTAACCCTGGATGACAGATCCTATATCCAATAGGTAGATTATGAGAAAATACATTTCAAATGCAAATCCTATCATGAATACAAACATTTTGCGAAGAGCCTCCCCAAAATCCAATCAAGTCAAACACAACCTAGAGACCAGGATCAAAGGCAAACCAAAAATAAAAAATGAGGATTGAGCAAGCAAGGAACTCAACAGCCTCTGGTCCCCCCCCCTGCTCAAGTGGATCAAGGCTCCTCCTCTTCCCTTCCTTCTAAATCAGAAGGGGGGGTCTCGAGGAAAGAAACAATAGATTCACAACTCTTTCAAAGCTAGAGGAAACTTCTGAGGAAAACCAAGAAAGCCCGGTCGAGGAGGCCAAAAATATGAGGCAAGAGATCAAAATCCCTCAAAACCATAATAAATCTCAAACCATGGTGTCCCAAAGGAAAGAAATCCTCACAAGCTTAAGTTCGGGACCTCGTCCCAAATCAAAATTTCAGTTATATTGGAAGAATATTCATAGGGGGAGTTGAAAGATGAGTCAGATAGATACTCAGGGACAACCGTCTTGGTTAAAAAGTTTAGAAGGAAATCTAATCATCGCAAGAGAGAGGAAACAACAAACAAGGAAAATGAGTTGGGATTGTAGACAACTCTGGATAACACCCTCAAGAAGGATGCAAAAGGAAATAGAGGACCAAGCAGATCCGCGCCCCCTAAAGGGGGGGCACCAAAAATATCAAGTAAATAATGAAAATACTCTCCTATAACTATAGAGGATTGGGGAACAAAGATAAAATTGAATCAGTGAGACAATTTATAAAAAGAAACAAAACCTCAAAGCCTTATGCTCCAGGAGACAAAGATGAAGGACTCATTTGTCCTTCAATAAAGTAGCTTCTTTTGGAAAAATAGTACATGCCTTGTGGTCAATTCAAGGGGGGCTTCAAGCTGTCTTTGTACTCTATGGAATCCACAACACTTCCATCTTGCAAAGAGCAAGGCTACACAACATTGGCTTTTGGTCAAATTGGTGCAAATCTCAACATGTAAGAACTATATAATGTTAACATTTATATTCCTAATTAGTATCACGAGAAACAATATTGTTGGCAATCTTTGCTTTATTTCTCCAAGGAGGATTCCTTGGAAAACTTTATTTTTGCAGGGGATTTCAACACCACCATTCATCATTGGGAAAAAAGGGGGGCTCGTCTGTTCACAATTCCTCTCAAGAATTCCTTGAAGATCTTATCTCTTTCCTGGATGTTTTTGACATTAAGCCCTCAAAAGGTCTTTATACTTGGTCTAATCGTAGACCTGGTCTCAGTCATATCACTGCCAATCTTGACCATTTCCTTGTGAGCAGTTCCTTTCTTGCTGATTCCCCTCTCACACCTTCTCATATCTTACCTCGGGATAGTTATGATCACATGCATGTATCCCTTATATTTTCTACTATCAAATATCTGGGTCCGATCCCCTTTCATTTTAATCCCCTATGGCTTTATAATCCATGTTTCCTCCCCTTGGTATCCTATGTTTGGTTTCATTGGGTGGTCGGATCCCCCATCCATATATGGGAAGAGAAGCTCATAACTTTGAAACATGCAATCAAAGACTGGGTCAAAACAAGCTTCAAAGCCCTGCAAGTGGAAATTCTCCACCTACAAGATCAATTGGGAAAAGATGGTGTTCATGATGAAGGAAGGGTATATCACCCCCACATTATTAAAAGAAGAGGATAAAACTTATAAACAACTTCAATATGCCCTTAAAAAGGAGGAAGAGACTTGGAGACTGCAATCTCAATGTCTTTGGATTTAGGCAGTAGATCGACATACAACTTTTTTCCATAGGAAGTGTAAGGTTCAGAGGGGGAAAACAATGTGAAGGAGATCAAATTGGATGATGAAACCACTGTCATCTCATTCAAGGATATCAAGAAAGCAACCTTTTCTCATTATGAGTCACTGTATATAGAGTCGGAAATGATAGACACCAAACTAAGAGATAAAATGTTGTCTTATATTCCTCACTTAGTTCAAGACATGGATAATGAAGAACTCACAAAATGGGTCACAGAGGAGGAGATATTAGAAGTGCTATTGCAATTCAAATATGATAAGGCCCCTAGTCATGATGGATTAAATACCCACTTCTTCAAAAAGTGTTGGGACATCATAAAGTTTGATCTAGTAAGAATGATTTAGTATGTTCAAAAATCGACTAGAATGGGGGGAGCAACAAACTCGACCTTCTTAGCACTGATTCCTATGGAAAGAAATGTAGTCTCTTTTTCAGGGTTCAGGCCTATCTCTCTTTGCAATGTTTCTTACAAGATCATGTCTAAAATTAAAGCAAACATGTGTTATGCACTTGGTTATGTGATATTAAGTAGAAACGAGAATATGACAAAAATTATCAACAGACAACAAAATGTAGAGAATAACACACCAAAATGATACCTTTATTGAAATAGGAGCAATGTTCACTTGGTTCTTCAAGGGGGAAACCTCCAACAAAGAAATGCTCTATTACAATAATTCACAAGACAAAGCTTTCTCATGCCTCCTACTCTTATTTATACTAATTCTATCTTCTAAAGAACATTCTAGATGAAGATATTTCTAGAAGCGAAAACTTCTATTAGGTCTTCTTACATTGACTTGTTCATATTTATTAAATAGTCCTTATTAACTAATGTCAGCCTTTATTACATGGGAAATATATCATTCTATCTATGTGAGGGGTTAGGGAGGTTAGGTCCCTAACATGCCCTCCCCCTTTAAAAGAGCCTTTTACTCAAGGCTTAAGATGAGGAAATTTCTGCAGTATAGTAGCCAAATATTAGGTGGCATATTCTAGTGGAGTATCCTTCCATTGAACTAACACTTTTGGATGGTGTGCTGATGGAGACAACACTCTTGCTATTCCAATAGAGCTTGTGGCTGCAAACTAATGAACGTTCTTCGTCCAAATTTGATAGACTAGTCTGAGCATGATACTTTGTTCCAATCACTTTCTTCAGGAAGGAGACATGAAAAATATGATGTAGCTTGGACTTGTTGGGAAAAGCTAACTGATAGGCTACTAGTCCCACACATTTGAGAATAGTATAAGGACCATAAAATTTGGGTGCTAGTTTTTGATACTATTGAGATTTGAGTGAATTTTGTTGTATGGTTGTAGATGGAGAAACACTTGTGTTGAGCACTCAACACACCCTAAAATGTCTATGTCAAATTTTACTTTTTAGGTACCACTTGATTTTTTTGCACTGTCCGATTTGTCTTCATTGTGAAAAATGTTGCCTTTGCTTATCACTTTTTGACTTTCATTAAGTCTTCCAAAGTTTGCTTGAATCTATGAAAACTCATGAATTAAAAGAAAAAGACTTAACGCTTAAATAAGGAATCAACAACCAAAACACTCTCCCTGACGCGCTCAAAGTTTCGACATCGGAAGGAATTAAAGGATGAAAGAAAATCACTTGAAAAACCACAGTCGCTGAGCGCCGATTTTCATCGGCATCAGGAGAAGGAAGTTTTCTTTTGTGACGAGCATCATACAAGGATATTGCTGAAAACCGATCCCCTTCGGCGTCGGTAAAAGGATAAAAGAGCAAAACAAAGAAAAAAATGATATCATCGATAGTCGGTACCCGACGCGCTTAGCAAAATCAAAGAAGATCAAATTGCGATGAACATCCGGACCACGCTAAAGTTTTTTCCCCGATCACCAACTTTCAAAACGTTTTCGGCGTCGGAAGTTTTGAGGATGCTAACCCAAAGGAAACTACGCGATAGGTTCATCCCCAGACGCCGATCCCTGATACCTTTTCCGCATCGACAATCCCAGGTTTATTTTAGAGCGCATAACTTGAATAAAGTCCCGAGTCCGACCAATACTCGCGAGCTAAGTCACTAATATTCAGTGCCACATCAACACTGTATGTTGAAATCGATCGGCGTCGAAGGTTTTTCGTAGAAGGGTATCAATGAAAAATACAAAGTAACTCGGAGCACCACTGAGCATAAATTCAGGGCTAACTTGGAAGAAATAAGGTCATTCTGAATGACACAAACAAGGGGTGCTGTGCAACAAATCCTAGTCTCAAAAAATACATTTCGAATCATACAAGAAAATATGGAGAAAGAACACAAGAGATACATACACAAAGAAAAGAAACAAAGCATCAAACCGCTACAACCAGAATCCTTTCGTCAAAGTTTCAAGACTTTATATTAGATTTCCATTGAGCTCAGATTACATATAAAAGACAATGTCTATATCTTTTGGCCAACCAACCCGATTTACATTAAGAACAAGAAAATTTTCAAAAAACAAAACTATCAAGTTTTGTGCCACGTCTGAGAATACAAAATAGAGTTCCTTAATCATGCCTCTTCTGCGCACTAACAAGCTCTACACAGACTTTCTCATCGGCTACTTCACGTTCCCTGAGATGTTTTCATATTCAGTTCTCCTGACACCCTTTGCGCTTTGCGCAACTGCACGATTGTATCTTGAGCTTCCCAGAGCTATCTCTTGAGCCATGTCACGTTCCCTTCACGACCTTGTGATGTTGACACCTCGAGGGTCTTTTCCGCTAATGGTCATCTTAATTCTCTAGTTTCATGGTAGAGTTCGACAATGGAGAGTTGTGCCTGCTCCAGCTACTGAGTCAACTCTCGAACGTTAGAACCCATGGCATCTATCCTCCTCATTCTGCTCTCGCTCCCCCGACCTGTGGCTTTGACAAGCTCTAGCCGGATATCATGCATCAATAATTCCTCGGAGACTGATCTTGTGCACGAATCACTCAGGAATATTTTTCCCCACCCTCCTTATTCTTCCTTGGTCTTCCCCTTTTCTGGGTTATCTATTGTTGCAGAGGCATGGCTTCTGACATCCTTCCTTCTGACACAACATCTTCCACCGCAGCCTCCGCATGGTGCGATGCCATTGTTTCCGCCTATAGGTAGGAACCTCCCTTTGAAGCCTCAGGAATGCCTGCTACGAGTAAGAACAAATCCCAATCCTTTTGGGGCTTAATCCTGGCGCTTCGGCTGCCTCGCTTTCCCCATCTTATGTTTTGAGGGGTTCCCATGGTGCGACAACGTATATATCTTATGCGTCGGAAACTTGACGAGGGCCCAAAGCAAAAAAAATAAAAGAAGAAATTGATCAGACTGGGCTTGCGAGATGAATTACAAGCAGTGCATAAGCTCAGCTAGTGAGTAGAGCACATGCAGAATATCCACGATTTATAATAGAGCAGGTAGTGGGTGGAAATGTGCTAGGGAACACTGGATCCATGGTGACTGGATGTTTGAAGCAAACTAAAATTTTTTTGTGGCACATCCAAGCGATGAGCATGTTCCGAGGCATGTGAGATGCAGTTGATAGGAATTGCAGAAAGTTTGTGGTACGATCACCTTGATTTTTCAATCCCCCAACCTTCATGATGAGCTGATGATGGTTGATGCGACTTCTGTTTAAACAACTTGCCTCGACCTAGGGCACCTAACGACTTCCCTTTTGACAAGATCCAACTCTTTTGGAACACACTCGTACTTTTAGCACATGTTTGGCTCTGACATCCTTTACCGACTCCAAAGGCCAACCGACCACTGGCATGACTTCAACTCTCATATCTTTCCGTACCTGATCTTTAATGCTATGGCAAGTAGATGTAGCCCACCCTAACTAGAGAAAACATGATGACGATAATATAAGCGGTGCAAGCAATTCAAAAGATTGCAGAGATCTCATAAGTATCAAACAACTAGGTTTGGCAAGCTTTACAGGTATGGACCGGTCTGGATTCTTCACGTTTTCACTTTATACATTTATTTTACCAAGTGTTGTTCTATACATAGTCTCTAAACGATTTCAATTTCGATTGCAGGAAAGATACCTTAGAGTATTGAGCAAGAATGGCTCGGGAGGCTCATCGAGAGATGGAAGAAAATGGGCCAGATGCGAGAGAAACTGGGTCAAAATCAACAAGGCAATAAAGGATATCGGACTTCTCGAGTTTGGCATGCCTGACGACCTCATCGACTTGTGCGACATAATCAAATCGCAGACCGAGCAAGATTCATCATGGGCCGAATAAATAGCAAAGGTGACACGCACAATAGAGCCAAGTCATGTGCGACAGCTTATGGAACACCTGATCAAAGCTCGGGCTATGCTGCAACAGTTAAGTGCCAGTCTGGTCAAGTATCAGGCGCATGTGGTAGATATCAGATAGATTCCTGCGGCCCCAATGAAACAACATAGATTCCCATACACCCATACTTGCGATGAGCTGTTCATCAACTGGTCAGAGTAAGAGAAGAGTCACCCTTTTAAAGTGATATCTTGAGATGACTCTTAAACAAACTGTTAGGAGAGAACGCCACATGGAAAATTTTGTTTTGCTTATCTGCACTTTAGCCGTTATTTTTATGTTATAAATAAGAGCATTGACCGATTAGTTAAGGGTCGATGGTTGTTGCAAGAAACTCTCATTTCTGGTTTTGTTAATAAATATTTTGGAGCTACCTTTAATTTAGAAGTCCTTCTAGACCAGAGACGCGTTTATGTTTTCATCAAATGCATGTATGATTGGACGTGGAGAAGAACTATTTCCTATCTCGTCTCATGGTTGGATGCTGTAACGAGTAAGAACTATTAAATCTATTGTTAAGTTATCTAATGCAATGTTTTACAGTTCTTTTCTTTAATGATGAAGATGAATCGATGTGTTATTTGGTGATGGATGATTAGATTTAAGTGAATTATTTTACTTGCCATTATTTATCTCATATGTGTTTTCTTTCTAATGATTTGTATCTCAATCAGTAATTGGATACTCACATGGTTAATGTATTAGTACTAGGCCCGTGGTATGGAATTGTTGTCTACATGCTTGAGTAGCGGGTTATCCCAAGATCAACCTCTTCTCTAGTAGTTAAAATTATTCCTGTTTTGATACCTAGTTGGTTTATACCAGCTTTCCATCTTATATCGGTCCCACCTAAGAGAAAATACAAAAAAGAGAAAGTCCAAACTGAAGGAAACACCTTCGCAAGAAAACATAAAGCTCATAGATTAACTGGTCGGATCGCAAGATTTGGAGAACCATTCCACTATTAAACGATGCAGAGTTTGATTGGGCCTCTGTGGAGGGTTTGGTTCCTACTATTGAGTAAAGGGATCTAGGACCCATCATCAAAATTGGTACTGGAAGGAGGGCCTGAAGAATGAATGGCTGAATACATATTTCACATAATATTTTAGACAACCTGTAAGATTCAAAACAACCCACATGCATGGCTAGTCATTCCCAAGACAACCCACACACGCTAAGTACTCTTGAAATGAGTAACTCACCCAAACCTGAGGAAGAACGCTTGTTCCCTGACATACCTTATGTTCTTCCTCACAAGGAATTAAATTAGTTTAGAAGAATCACTAGAGCATGCGCTCGACATATCAGTGCATTGTCCTTAGCTTCGATACTTCCTCGAAGACAAAAAATAAGCAGATCAGTGGCCGACACCCCCAACTAGGTTTTTTTACACACAGTAGAAGACCTAATAGAGTTTGTAATCACTGAAATTGAACACCCTCTAAATCTAATCCCTGAAACGCCAGCCGAAGACGTCTCTGAACCAGACAATTTTTCGGAAGAGGAAGAGTTTAACTCAGGCTCCGAAGATATGGATGAAAACAATGACCATGATGAAGAAAGGGGAAACCCACCTCAGAACAATCAACCTTGGTTGGCTAGAGACGCTTTGGTCATCCCTAGGTGAGTTCATAACCTTCCCCGACATCCAGAGAAGCTACTTTCTAAGTTTGATCTCAAGACCTCGGGATTGCCTGAAGATCATATCAAGAAATTCGTACTGGCTATCAGACTGATGAATGTACAACATGAAGACGTAGTTTGCAGGTTGTTCCCCTACACTTTCGAGAATTCGACTTCCACGTGGTATTTCAACTTACCCGTAAGATCCATAACTAGTTGGACGAAGTTTAAGAAAGACTTCTTGGATAAATTTACAGAAGAAACTACCACAGGAGCTCTGATGGCTGAGTTGCTTGCCGTCACCATGAGTTCAAAAGAAAGGATTAAAGATTTCAAGCAAAGATTCACAACTATACTGAACAAATTTCAGCCCAAAGCTAAACCTAATAAGGAGTTGCAAATCAAAGTATACGCTAATGCCCTCCCAACTTCTATTTCCATGTTTGTGAAGAGGGCTGCCAAACAAACCCTGGTTGAGAATTTTGAAGAAGCCACAATGATAGAGGTCCAGATGAAAGGGTGTAAAGAAGGCCAGGTCTTGTTAGCTAAAAAACAAGTCCAACCTCCTCCCAAGAGAGGACTCCTTTTGACTAGACTGCCAGGGAAACAAGCAGAACAAGTTCCCGAAAAGGGTAATGGAGACATAGAAGACCTACAACGCATGGACAAGAAGCTATCAAATGAGATAATAGACATGAAAATAAGTGCAGGGGAGGGAAACTAAGGCCAAAGGACCTATAAGCCTTTCTTTAAAAGGAACCTGCCCTTTAAAGCAATTGAACCTCCCCCAGCTAACTTAAATATCGATCTAGGAAATGTAGCATCTGATTCTTTCTATACTTATCATTAGGAAAACCACTTCGAAAGAGACTGCCCTCAATGGGTGCATGCCATGAATTTGATGGCCAATTGGTTTCTAGACGAAGTCTCCCTGACCGAACAACCAAGCGGTTTAGTTATGAATGTTGCTGATTAGGAAGATATTGATCCACCAGAAGATACAACCATGTTGATATGGGATCCTAACCTAATCATGCATTTTGATGACTTATTCGAGTCTCAAGAACCATCCACAGAGGTATCGGTTGTGAAAACGCGCAGTAAGAGTCCACCTGTCTCAAAATATCTTGCTACTACCCAAGCTTCGGGGGGAAAGACAACTCCCAACCACCTGAAAGCACCTTTCGCTCCCCAAAGAAACCCTATAAATATCCATACACAAGAATCGCCCCAGCTGGATTACAACATAGTTGAAGATTTGAAGAATTTGAAGGCTAATATATCAGTCATGGACATTTGTAGGATCCCTCAACAAAAGGACTTCCTGTTACATGTTTTGAAATCAGTAGAAAATTCTACGACAAGCACTGACCCAGGAAGAAATCCAATCCCCATAGACCTAGGGAATAAACCAACTATGAATACTTGCTCTGAAGATAAGAAGGGAAGACATTTTGTCCCACCTTTCCTTTTAACATTTGAAGTCTTCAACAAGAACCTCCATAACTATTTGGTCGATTCAGGAGCATCCTCTAACTTTATGCCATTGTCTATCTGTAAAAAACTAAATACAGTTCCTCTCAAGAGTGATAAACATGTGATACAATTAGACAGAACCTAGGTAAAGGTCATGGAAGAACTCAAAGATGTAATGATTAGAATAGCGATGCGTCCTAATTTTGTGCAAGTTATTGACATCATTATAGTAGACATCCCAGAAGCTTATGGGTTAATACTAAGCCGAGATTGGTCTGAGAAGTTAAATAGATACTTTAGTACAGATTAGGCACACCTTTGGTTACCATTAAAGGGGCACACAAATATGATCAGAATTGATAGGGAAAGATATCTGAAACATACGATCATTGATCTAGAAACCCTAAATGAACCTTCATTGGAAGATTTCCCTGTTTTAGGAAATTATTCCTGTGATTCCTAGTTCGATAACTTATCCCCCCTCTCATCTGATGTCCCTCTCACTCAAAAATCTGAAATGGTGTTTCAAGAGAAATCTTTGATACCGACAGAGGAAACCCTCTTTTGTCAAGAACCTGTGCTAGAAATCACGAAACAAAAGATAAGAGAGCAAGAAAGTGATAAGAGAGAGGAATTAGATAACCTTCGGTCACAAATTTGGACCATATACTTTGATGGATGTAAATCACAGGAAGGGTTTGGGGCAGGGTGCATCCTCATTGATCCAAAGGGTAAACATCATTTCCTATCTTGTAGACTTGAGTTCGAATGCACAAACAACACCGTCAAGTATGAAGCTCTAGTATAGGGGTTAAAGAAATCCATAGACTTAAACGTCAAGGAATTGAAGGTTTTCAGAGATTCTGAGATTATCGTTAGACAAGTAAGGAATACTATACATTGCAATTCCTCGCACCTCAAGAATTATCAATAGGAAGTGCATAGGTTAATATAGCATTTTGAAGCTTTCAATATTACAATGATCCCCAGAGCAAAGAATATCCTTGCCGATTCCTTGGTCACAGCTGCTTCAAGGCTGTCACCTTTAGAAGATTATGAAGCCTCCCGGTTCACTATGGAACTACTTTACAAACCATTGGTGGCTAACAACATTTCTAATCGGAAGGTCTTTGAAGGGGATGAATAGATCATAAACTTTCTGACTAACCAAGATAATTTCAAAGACTTGGCCATTGGCGATGAAGTATTCCAAGAACAATCAACAGACCCTGATCCTTGGACAGGTCAACCAACTGACAAATCGAAGTCTCACACAATCCCAAAGGGGATAGCTAATTTAGAAAATCTTTTTGACCTGAAAGAATGATTTAAGGGACCCAAAAACGCGAAGACCGATAGTTCCTGTCCCATGCATGAAACTATAAATCTAGGAACTCCGGAAAACCCCAAGAATGTAAATCTTGGTAAGGCAATATCTAAGGAGGAAATAAAGGACTATCTCAAACTCTTCAAACAATATCAAGATGTCTTTGTGTGGTCCTATCGAGATCTAAAAACTTACGATACCCGTATCATTCAACACAATATCCTGTTAAAACCCGAAGTGAAACCCTTCCAATAGAAGCTCCGAAAGTACCACCCATCCCTAGAACCTCTCATGTGTCAGGGGTTAAAAAGAATACTTGATGCCAAGATCATTTTTCATGTTAGACACTCTGAATGGGTAGCAAATTTGTTTCCTGTGAGGAAAAAGTCGGGAGAAATCCGCTTATGTGTAGATTTTAGGAACCCCAACAGAGCTTTGGAAAAGGACAACTACCCAGTCCCACCGATGGAGAAACTCTTGCAGACTGTGTGTGGCTCTAAGATTTTCTCTTTGCTGGACGGTTTCTTGGGTTACAACCAAATTATGGTTTCAAAGGAAGACCGTTTGAAAACTACCTTTCGAACCAAGTGGGGAACTTTTTCTTACAAACGCATGCCCTTTGGTTTAATCAACGTAGGGGTAACCTTCCAAAGGGAAATGGACGTAACGTTTTGAGGACCGATCAACAAGTGTGTGGTAGTGTATCTGGATGATGTAACTGTGTATTCAAAGAACAGAGAGGAGCACATCCAACACTTAACCCATATTTTCGAAAGGTGTAGGAAATACGGTATATCTTTAAACCCTAAGAAAACTATCTTTGGTGTGGAAGAAGGAAAGCTATTAGGTCATATTATATCCCAAGCAAGCATTTGCATAGACCAAGAAAGAAGGCATTCAACAATATTAAGACTGCTATATCTCAAGCCCCCATGTTGCGAAGACCCAATTTCAATAAATATTTCTTCCTCTGTACTTTTGCCTCCGACCAATCATTGGCCGCAGTATTGACTCATAAAGATGATGACAATAATGAGGCCCCGCTGCGAGTAAGAACGAATCCCAGGCATTTTGGGGCTCAAGACTGGCGCTTCGGCTACCTCACGTGCCTCGTCTTATGTTTTGAGGGGTTCCCATGGTGTGACAACATATCTGTCTTATGTGTCGGGAACCTGACGAGGGCCCAAAGCAAAAAGAAAAAAAAGAAATTGATCAGACTGGGCTCGCGAGACGAATTACCAGCAGTGCATAAGATCAACTGGTGAGTAGAGCACGTGAAAAACATCCACGATTTATAACAGAGTGGGTAGTGGGTGGAAACGTGCCAAGGAACATTGGATCCATGGTGATTGGATGTTTGAAGCAAACTGGAAATTTTCTGTGGCACATCCGTGCGATGAGCATGTTCCAAGGCATGTGAGATGAAGCCGATAGGAATTGTAGAAAGTTTGTGGTACGATCACCTTGATTTTTCAATCCCCCAGCCTTCATGATGAGCTGATGATGGTTGATGCACTTGTTGATGTGACTTCTGTTTAAACAACTTGCCTCGACATGGGGTGCTTAACTACTTCCCTTTTGACAAGATCTGACTCTTTTGGAACATACTTGTACTTTCAACACATGTTTGGCTCTGACATCCTTTCCCAAATCCAAAGGCCAATCGACCACTGGTGTGACTTCGACTCTCATATTTTTCCGTACCTGATATTTCATGCTGTGGCACACGGATGTAACCCACCCTAACTAGAGAAAAAATGACACCGATAATAGAAGTGGTGCAAGCAATTTGAAAGATTGCAGAGATCTCGTAATATCAAACAACTAGGTTTGGCAAGCTTTACAGGTATGGACCAGTCTGGATTCTTCACGTTTTCAATTTATACATTTATTTTACCAAGTATTGTTCTATACACAATCTCTAAACGATTTTAATTTCGATTGCAGGAAAGACGCCTCTGAGTATTGAGCAAGAATGGCTTGGGAGCCTCATCGGGAGATGCAAGAAAATGGGCCAGATGCGAGAGAAACTGGGTCAAATTCAATAAGGCAATAAAGGATATCAGACTTCTTGAGTTTGGCATGCCCGATGACCTCGTGGACTTGTGTGACATAATAAAATCACACACCGAGAAAGATTCATCATGGGCCGAAGAAATAGCAAAGGTGACAGACACAAGAGAGACAGGTCAGGTGCGACAGTTTATGGAACACCCGATCAAAGCTCGGGCTATGCTGCAACAATTAAGTGCCAGTCTAGTCAAGTATCGAACACATGCGGTAGAGATCAGAGAGATTCACATGGCCCCAATGGAGCAACATAGATTCCCATACACCCATACTTGCGAGGAAATGTTCATCAACTGGTCAGAGTATGAGAAGAGTCACCCTTTTAAAGTGATATCTTGAGATGACTCTTAGACAAACTGTTAGGAGAGAACGCCACATGGATAATTTTTGTTTTGCTTATCTGCACTTTAGCCGTTATTTTTAGTTATTTTTATGTTATAAATAAAAGCATTAACCTATTAGTTAAGGGTCGATGGTTGTTGCAAAAAACTCTCATTTATGGTTTTGTTAATAATTATTTTAGAGCTACCTTTAATTAAGAAGTCCTTCTGGACCAGAGACAGGTTTATGTTTTCATCAAATTCATGTATGATTGGACATGGAGAAGAACTATTTCCTATCTCGTCTCATGGATGGATGATGTAATGAGTAAGAGCTATTAAATCTATTGTTAAGTTATCTGATGCAATGTTTTACAGTTCTTTTCTTTAATGATGAAGATGAATCGTTGTGTTATTATGTGATGGATGATTAGAGTTAAGTGAATTATTTTACTTGCTATTATTTATCGCATATGTGTTTTCTTTATGATGATTTGTATCTCAGTCAGTAATTGGATACTCACATGGTTAATGTATTAGTACTAGGCCCGTGGTATGGAATTGTTGTCTGCATGCTTGAGTAGCGGGTTATCCCAAGCTCAACCTCTTCTCTAGTAGTTAAACTTATTCCTGTTTTGATACCTAGTTGGTTTATACCGGCTTTCCATCTTATATCGGTCCCACCTAAGATAAAATGCAAAAAAGAGAAAGTCCAAATTGAAGGATACGCCTTCACAAGAAAACATAAAGCTCATCGATTAACTGGCCGGATCATAAGATCTGGAGAACCATTCCACTATTAAACGTTGTAGAGTCTAATTGGGCCTTGGTAGCGGGTTTTCTTCCCGCTGTTGAGTAAAGGGATCTAGGACCCATCAACAACTTGGTCCCCTTCAACAAATTGGCATTCAGAAAGACCCTGATCTGCTTGTTGATTCATGCGGTTCTTAGCGATGAACAAATTTTCTTTGAGAATACAGAGAATGGTCATGCAAGTTGTAATATTGCAGTCAAGTTCTTGAACCTTGGAGACACTTGACAAGTATGGGAGAAATGATGGTGGATTTTATTTGTAGACTGCTTCAAAGGGAGTCATGCGAGTGGCCATATGGTAAGAGGTGTTGTACCACCATTCATCTAAGGGTAACCACTGAACCCATTGATGTTCTCGGTCAGATGAAAAACACCTCAAATATGTTTCTAGACACTTGTTGACCACTTTCATTTGGCCATTCGTTTGAGGATGATAAGATGTACTAAGATGCAATTGGGTTCCCTGGAGCTTGAATAATTGTTGTCAGAAACTGCTAGTAAAAGTTGGATCACAATCAGAAACCACAGGATGAGGCATTCCATGGAGTTTGAAGATATTATCCATAAAAAAATGAGCCACTGTAGATGTTGTGAATGGGTGTTGAAGAGAACAAAAATGAGCATATTTGGAGAGACGATCCACTACCATCATGATGTCTGACTTATTTCATGATTTGGGCAAGCCCACAATGAAATCCATAGAATTATTCATCCAAACAATAGGTGGAAACAAAAGTGGTTGGAGTGTGCTAGGTGTTTTAACAGTCTCGCCATTATTTTGTTGACATATATGACATTTTCCCACAAAGGTGTGGACATACTATTTCATACCATCTCAAAAGAAAGAGAATTTGACATGTTCATAAGTTTTGGTAAAACTAGAATGCCCTGCAGTAGGAGAAACATGAAACTCAGAGAGCACCTTGGATATAAGGGCCAACAATTTGCTTAAATATAGGAAATCTTTATAGTGAAACTCTTCATTATGCCAAGAGTACCCTGGAGTAGCTTGGGGATCCTGTTGCAGTTTTTGGATGAGGCTGGATATTTTGGAGTCTTGCAACCATTCCCAACAAACAACGTGAAGCCAGTTGATGACAATGAATAAGAGGGATCCTTCTTCTTCATATTTCATGGAAAGAGCGTCAACCACCACATTTTCTTTACCCTTTTTTAAATGATCTCATAATCATATCCAAACAACTTGGTCACCCATTTTTGTAGCTCTGGGATGAAATATGTTGTTCCAAGAAGTAATTGAGGCTTTGATGGTCCATTTTAATTTGGAACTGTTGTCCCAATAGATAAGGGTGCCATAGATCTACTGCATGCAAAATATCCATCATTTCTCTTTCATAGATCGATTGGACCAAATGTCACTCTGACAACTGTTTACTGGTAAAAGCCAAAGGGTGTCCATCCTACATGAGGACTGCCCCAATTCCTCTCCCTAATGCATCGCATTCCAAAACCAAGGTCTTGGTGAAATCAGGTAGGGCCAGTACATAAGTAGTGCACATAGCTTCCTTCAAGGTTTGGAAGGATTGGTCTACTACTGGAGGCCAACTGAAGACATTCCTTTTAAAGAGAGATTTTAGGGGGGCCACAATTTTTCCATAATTTTGAACAAACTTGTGATAATAGCCCGTTAAACCCAGGAAACCATGTAGAATTTTAAGAGTTTTAGGGCGAGGAAAGTTATACAAAGCTTCATTTTTCTTAGGATCCACCATTATAGCTTCAATTTTATTAGGATCCACCCTTACACCATCCTTGCCAACAATATGACACAGGTACTCAACTTTAGAGACGCCAAAAGAACATTTATATTGTTTGAGGAAAAGTTTTTTCTTTGAGAGGAGACGGAGAACTTGATCTACATGGGTGAGATGGGCTTGCCACGTTTTACTATAGATGAGAATATCATCAAAGAAAACTAACACAAAGTGACAAAAGAAGGGACGAAAGACCTGATTCATGAGACTTTGAAAAGTGGAGGGGGCATTACAAAGATCAATGGGAATGACCAAGAACTCATAGTGGCCCTCATGAGTGTGAAATGTTGTCTCAAGGATATCTACCTCTTTCATACGTATTTGGTGGTATCCAGAATGGAGGTCGAGTTTGGTAAAGTATTGAGCCCCACTGAGTTCATCCAGAAGGTCATCTATGATGGGAATGGGGAATTTGTCCTTGATGGTAAGTTTGTTAATGGCATGGAAATCATCATGCATGCACCAAGTGCCTTCCTTCTTGAGGACCATGACAACAGGGGAAGAATAGGGTTTGATACTAGGATGGATAACACCATCTTCTAACAATTCATGGACAATTTTCTCAATTTCATTTTTTCGAGCAAAAGGATGACGATAAGGGCTAACATTGAGAGGATGACTGCCCGGTATTAAAGGAATGGAATGATCATGGTCACCACGGGAGGGGGGAAGGCCTGGGGGGTTTGGAAAATGGTGTGATGGCATGAAAAGGATAGCTTGAAGGTCGGGGTGTACCAAGGGTGTCTCAACTGCTTGAATGGAATGGAGTTGGGAGATGCTACTAGAATGACTCTTTTTGAGTAACTTTTCCATGCAGTGGGAACTGATGATATCCGAAGATCCTTCAGTAATGCCTTGGAATTTATATTGTTGGCCTTCTTATTGGAATTGCATGGTTAACTCCTTAAAATCCATGAGTATGGGTCCTAGGGTGTGTAACCATTCTGCACCAAGCACAATGTCACAACCACCCAAGCCAATAGCAAACATGTAAGATTTCAGGTTATAATGACCAATTTTTAAGTGCACATTTTCAAAATTCCCTCCACATTTAATGGAACCACCATTGGCAATCATGATTAGAAAATTTTTGACAGTGCACATATAGATATTGATTTCTTGGGAAAGGCATCTATGAATGAAATTACAAGTGCAACCATTGTCATCAATGATGATGAATTTCTTGTGCTTAATGTAACCAATTATTTTGAGGGTTTAAGGAGCATAAAATCCAGTGAAAGCATGTAGCGAATTCAATGGTTAAACTTCAAAAGGATCATAGGGCGATGCAATATCATCAGTTGGGGGTAGCATTTCTTTAGGTGAAACCTCAACATCTTCATCAAAAACATCCTTGGAAATGGCCATAAAAGGTTTATGTTCTTTACACTTGTGTTATCACATAAAGTTGTTTAAGGGTCGCAGGGTGACCCAGTCCTTTGCTTGCGTAGGTATCAACCTTGAGCTCAAAGCGCAGATTTCAGAACAGTCTATTTCGGGCTTGAAACACAAGCAACAGGCAGGTTTAATATTTCAGCGACGAAGATTCAATGAGTAGTTCATATCAGTGGCTCACGGGCATTCCAAATTTCAAAGTTGCACGAAGTATAACGCCATTGAAAACCCCAAATCCCGAAGAGAGCATGAGTCATAGATCTTAAAGGGGACACGTGGAGGCAGATCCCTCACTTCGAAATTCGACACTCTGGAGGATTGTGGGAGTCAAACATTGAGAAATCTCGAAGAGCTGAGGTGTCAAAGTGCTGAAGTCCCGAAGAGCCAAAGTGTTGAAGTCTCGAAGTGCCTAAGTGACAAAGCTGTCGAAGTGCCGAAGTCCCGAAGAGCCGAAGTGCCAAAGTGTCGAAGCCCCGAAGAGCCGAAGCCCCGAAGAGCCGAAGCCCCGAAGAGCCGAAGCACCAAAGAGACTAAGAGCCAAATCCCCAGAGTTAAAGATCAAGGGCCACACATCCTTTCAAATCAGATGAACATTATTTACTTCGGGAATCCGAGCTTCGGGAGTTTCATCATCTCGATTGCTGGTTTCATCCGGAGCGTTTTCTCCTGGAGTTAAGAATCAAGCACCACACGTCCTTTCAGAGAAGACAAACATTATTTACTTTGGGAATTCAGGCTTCAGGATTTCCAACATCTCGACTCTTGGTTTCATGCATAGCATTTTCTCCCAGAGTTAAGAATCAAGCGCCGCGTGTCCTCCTCAAATCGACAATCGTCCTTCACTTCGAAACTTCAACATTTGTTTCAGGTCACCATGTCACTTCGAGCCCATATTTATGCCATCTCTACATGTAGACCCCTCTCGAGCTCCAAAGTCCAAAGTACATGGCAGCCGTTAGCGCAAACATGGGGCACCCTTATCAGTGATGGCACGTGGAATTCGTCTGGCAAAGACACATGGCACTCTTTTCAAGCATTTTGGATGTGTATTCAGCCTATTTTTGAGTGACACATGTCACCCCTCTGTCCATGACACGTCATCATGGTGACGTCAGGCCTCCATGTAAGATCATCCTCCAGGAGGTGTTATTGTTGAGCATCAAAAGCAACGCCCCACCCCAAAGCACAATTTTAATAGATCCTAAAGTTGGCAGGTGGATAAAATCCAACGGTGGCACCAGATCTAGCAGGTTCACCCAAATCACAGACTGTGACTAGATCGACGACCACGCTTCATTGTGGGGACGCAACTTGCATGATCGATAAAATTATTGAGCGGTCCCGTAATTGAAACCGTGGTTTGGTGAAAGTGATACATGGCAGAGGGCGGTGGATTATGGGCCGAAAAGCAGTGTGAGTTTAAATCGCTTTTGATGGCCCCGCAATCACGTGCTCATATAGTGTCCAATCCAAGAACATCGCGTGGCCACCCCCTAGGCACTAAGCCTCATCCCGATCTCAAGGGTTTAGTTAATAAATGAAAGGACTGGTGGTTGAAACCTCGACTCACTCAGTAATTAGAAAGTATGGTGGAGCCGACCGTGGAAAATAGAGCTGTCAGCCCGAGGTACCCATGTGGATGGATTTTCCCGTAGACCCATGTGATATGAGGTCGCGTCTGACAGAGGGATGCACGCTCAGTCTGACGGAAGAAAGTGCAGACATAAGGATTTGAATGTAGTAGCCAGGTCACACTCTTGGTAGTGGTGGACTGGTCTGAGTATAAATAGGTAGTTTTGATATTTTGTTAAGGTCGTTAACTAGTTGAGCATAGCTCCCTATTTTGTAATGTTTTGATGCTAGAGCTGTTCTCCGGTTACGTATCAAATTTGAGACTTTCGCATTAATAAAATTCAACTTCTTTCATTTCTTTGTAAAAACTGTGCTAAAACACTCAGGCATGGAGGATCTAGTTGAGGGTCGTAGTTTTATTGTAATGTAGGTTTGATTACAGTATTGCTGTGACCGGTTTTAGTCAGCTTCTTTGTTTTCTTATTCCCTCTTACGCTGAAAGGATCAGACATGGAGGATCCAATCGAGTTGTCGTAGTTGCATTGTGATGTAGGTTTGATCATTATGCTGCTGTGACTGTGTTCCTTTGACATATTTCAGTGTCTGAAGCTTGAGTTCAAGAGTGCTCTTGAGCCTAATTTTTTCTTCACCAAGCTGCTTGAAAGCCTGATGCCCATGGAAGCCTTGTCCACTTTCTCACTAAGTCTTCCTTCTGCTTGCCCTTAAACTCAATTCACTGACTGAAGTTAATGAGACCCTCACTTCCCTATGCATTGCCTGCCCAGTTTCTGTGTTAGAATCATTCCTGTATTGAGTTTTGTCCATTTGACCTCCACTTATAAAACCAACATCCACCAAACATTTTGATGGGTACTGAGCTTATCCTCTCACAATGTGAGGGTGACTCTCAGTGATAACATTCATGGCGCCATTGCTGGGGATGAATTGAAGACATTTCCCTAGGTAATAACGACAAAGAAATTCTGATTCTGAAGGTGCATCAGAAATCAGTACCTTGAAGATTGCAAACTTGCACTCGATGACTCCATTGTTTCAGTTGTGGCTCCTAAAGGCAGACACACGGGGTCTACTCCATAGCTGCCTCTGGCTACACCTGAAGCTGACCCGGAAAAATATTATCTAGAAAGGAAAGCCTTCTCAAGAAGGCTTTTAGCTGCTATCCTAGATTAAAATCTCCCTGGGAGAATGACAATGACCAGATCTGGTCTTTGATGGTGAACAAAGACCAGACACATTCAGACTGCATATCTTTCACCTGGCGAATCCATGATTAAAGAATCTAGTGGTGACTGCATAGTTTTAAGAATTCATATTTTTAGATGGAAGCCATCTTGGCTCAGAGGTTTTCTCCTTTTAATTTCTTTGCCGTTCCTGGTTTTCCAAATGTTGTTCCTACTATGGATGAGTGGCGTGATGTTTTTCCCAGATTTAGAGAACACAGAGATGACAACCCTGCAAAGCATATCCTTGAGTTTCATGAACTCATGCATCAATGGGGAATACATCATGAGGATGTATTAATGAAAATGTTCATGTTCTCATTAGCGGGAAATGATCGTGAGTGGTATCACTCCCTGACCCCTGCTAACATCTCCTCCCTGGAACAATTTCATGCAGCTTTCAATAGGCATTGCCAAAAGTTTTATTCCTCTGAGTTAATTTGTCATATCTGTTGTGAGGAATATAAAGACTGTGTTCAAGGTATAATTGTTTCTTATGAAGGCTGTGAGAATGAAGGAGATGCCTTGGATGAGTTGACAAAGATGGTAAAATCACTTTCCACAGAAATAGAGAAATTGAAGGCAGATTTTGCTTGCTTCTCTTATGAAAGAAATGCAGAGGATATTCCGGTTCATGAGACAAATGTTTTTGGCAGCCCTACTTATGATGAAGAAGTGATTTCAAGTACTGACCAAGAACAAACAACTTTTGATGAATATCCTAGCGAAGATGACAAAGAGAAGAGATTTTCCATGGTTCCTGTATATGATGATTATGAATCTGATCCTTGGGAGAGCCATGAAGGAGAATGGAAGAGCTAAATGTGCAGTTTATCTCCTGTCCAAAGCCTGTAAATGAGCATATATCACCTGGGATTAGCCAACCTGCATCAGTTCTCAACCCACCTGTACACTCTGAGAACATCAAATGACGGGTGAGCAACAATGAAGGACAAGAGGTAATTTCTTACCAGTTGAGCTTTCCTGATTATAAATTTTGTTACCCTGTGGGGTTATATATGGATCTGTGTTTTCCAAAAGCATTGGAGCCTCCAAAATTATTCATATTATCATCATTTGGGGGTATTGTTAGTGTTCCAATACATGTTTTCTTTATGCTGTCATACTTCTTTTACCTTTTGTGGATCATTTGCAATAAAGAGAAGAATTATATTACTAGACAGTCTGGGTGGCTATGGCGAAAGTTTTCTTTCACCTAGTGCTTTGTAAAAATCAGTTAGCCTAGGATTGTATATAAATAAGCTCCTTTTGGATCCCATGTGTTTGTTTTCATTTTTTTAGTAGAGTAGTGTACATATTTCCCTATTTTCTTCAGCGAAAGTGTTGAGCTAGACTCCATAGCCCAACAACTAAGGCACTGGAACTGCGTGTTGTTGGCAACTCATAGGGAGCATGCCATCCCCCGTGGAAGCAAATGTTATCACATAAAGCTGTCTAAGGGTCGCAGGGCGACCTAGTCCTTTGCTTGCAGAGGTATTAGCCTTGAGCTCAAAGCACTGCTTTCAGAATAGTCTATTTCGGGCTTGAAACATAAGCAACAAGCAGGTTTAATATTTCAGCGGTGGAGATTCCAGGAGTAGTTCAAATAAGCGGCTCACAGGCATTCAAAATTTCAAAGTTGCACGAAGTATAGCGCCATTGAAAACCCCGAAGCCCGAACCGAGCATGAGCTGTAGATCTTAAAGGGGACATGTGGAGGCAGATCCCTCACTTTGAAATTCGGTAGTCTGGAGGATTGTGGGAGTTAAGCATTGAGAAGTCTCAAAGAGCTAAGGTGTCGAAGTCGTGAAGAGCCAAAGTGCCAAAGTCCTTAAGTGCCGAAGCCGTCGAAGTGCCAAAGTGCAGAAGTGACGAAGCCCCGAAGAGCCGAAGAGTCAAAGCCTCAGAGTTAAAGATCAAGAGCCATGCGTCCTTTCAGATCAGATGAACATTATTTACTTCGAGAATCCGGGCTTCAGGAGTTTCAGCATCTCGACTCCTGTTTTCATCTGGAGTGTTTTCTCCCGTAGTTAAGAATCAAGCACCATGCATCCTTTTATATCAGACGAACATTATTTACTTCAGGAATTCAGGCTTCGAGAGTTTCAACATCTCGACTCCTGGTTTCATTCGGAGTGTTTTCTCCCAGAGTTAAGAATCATGCGCCACATGTCCTCCTCAAATCGACGGTCGTCATTCACTTAAGAGCTTCAACATTTGTTTCAGGTCGCCACATCACTCCGAGCCCATATTTATGCCATCTCTACATGCAAACCCCTCTCGAGCTCTGAATTCCAAAGTACGTGGCAACCGTCAGCGCAAACATGGGGCACCCTTATCAGTCATGACACATGGCATCTGTCTGGCGCTGAAACATGGCACTCTTTTCAAGCATTTTCGGACATGTCTTCAGCCTATTTTCGAGTGACACATGTCACCCCTCCTTCCATGACACGTCAACATGGTGACATCAGGCCTCCATGTTAGATCTTCCTCTAGGAGGTGTTATTGTTCAGCGCCAAAAGCAACGTCCCACCCGAAAGCACCGTTTTAATAGATCCTAAAGTTGACAGGCGGATAAAATCCAGTGGTGGCACCAGATCTAGCAAGTGCACCTAGATCACAGACTGAGACCAGATCAATGACCATGCTTCATTGCGGGGACGAAAATTGCACAATCGATAAAATGATTGAGCGGTCCCACAATTGAAACCGTGGTTTGGAAAAAGTGATACGTGGCAGAAGGCGGTGGATTGTGGACCCAAAAGTGGTGTGAGTTCAAACCTCTTTTGATGGCCCCACAATCACATGCTCATATAACGTCCAATCCGAGAGAAATGCATGGCCGCCCCCTAGGCACTAAGCCTCATCTCGATCTCCATGGTTCAATTAATAAATGAAAGGACTGGTGGTTGAAACCTCGACTCACTCAGTAATTAGAAAGTGTGGAGGAGCCGATTGTGGAAAATAGAGCTGTCAACCCGAGGTACCCCTATGGATGGATTTTCCTGCAGACCCATGTCGATCTGAGCTCGTGTCTGATAGAGGGATGCACAATCAGTCTGACAGAAGAAAGCACAGACGAAAGGCTTTGAATGTAGTAGCTAGGTCACACTCTTGGTAGTGGTGGACGAGTCTGAGTATAAATAGGTAGTTTTGGTATTTTGTTAAGGTCGTCAACTGGTTGAGCAGAGCTCCCTATTTTGTAATGTTTTGATGCCAGAGCCGTTCTCTGGTTATGTATCAAATTTGAGACTTTTGCATTAATAAAGTCAACTTCTTTCATTTCTCTGTAAAAACTGTGCTAAAACACTTGGGCATGGAGGATCCAGTCGAGAGTTGTAGTTTTATTGTAATGTAGGTTTGATTACAGTATTGTTGTGACCGGTTTTAGTCAGCTTCTTTGTTGTCTTATTCCCTCTTACGCTAAAAGGCTCGGACATGGAGGATCCATTCGAGTTGTTGTAGTTGCATTGTTATATAGGTTTGATCATTATGTTGCTGTGACTGTGTTCCTATGACATATTTCAGTGTCTGAAGCTTGAGTTCAAGAGTGCTCTTGAGCCTGCGTTTTTCTTCACTAAGCTTCTTGAAAGCCTGATGCCCATGGCAGACTTGTCCATTTTCTCACTAAGTCTTCCTTCTGCTCGCCCTTAAACTCAATTAACTGACTGAAGTTAATGAGGCCCCTCACTTCCCTATGCATTGCCTGCCCAGTTTCTGTGTTAGAATCATTCCTGTACTGAGTTTTGTCCATTTGATCTCCACTCATAAAACCAACATCCACCAAACATTCTGATGGGTAATGGGCTTATCCTCTCGCAATCTAAGGGTGAATCTCAGTGCTAACAACTTGTGCCCTGGAAAGTATTTATCATCACAATTATAACAAAAACCCTTGAGTTGGCATTCAACCATTTCTGCTTGTGTTAACTTGTGTACCTTGGGAGGAGTGGCCTGAGAGGTAGGGGTCTTGGGTTTAGGGCGGGGGAAAAAAGTGGGTTTTATGATATCGGCCAAGATGACCTGTTGTTCCTCCTTGGAATGCTTAGTGGTTTCCAACCAAGTCTAAGGGCGAGCCATGATGACCTGGGCGTGAATTTCATCCTTGAGGCCACTGATAATGCATTCCCTGAAGAAACCATCTGTTATGCCCTCCATTCAGAAAGACAAGTGCTCAAAGGCCGTAATCAAATATTCCATTGTTCCATACTATTTTAACTTGGTCAGATGTCATAAATGGTGGGTGTTTGTTCCAAAGCGTTCATACAGATCTGCAACAAACTGTGACCAAGCAACATACCCTCGGCGTGCATTGCAACGCCATTGCCACCATTGCAATATTTCTAGATCCAAATATAGAATTCCATAATGAATCTTGGTTAACTCATCAATGATACCATCCAAGGAGAAATAGTGTTCAATTTGAGTAACCTAGACTTATGGATTTGATCCATCAAATTAGTTGACCTTGACTCTGGGGAGACAGGGGTCATGAGGTTGGGAGTTGAAATGAGAGTGTAGAGATTGGTTGGAGTCAAAACCTTCAGTATAGAGAGGTGGGTCAAAGGAGGAAGGACCCTGGAATTTTTCCATGAATTCGTTGAGTGAAATGGACTTCAACAATTTAGCTACCGATCCGGGCTTGGATGTGGTCCATTTTTGCATGAATGTCTGTAATGTCCTTATTTACTTAGGCATGAAAGGAAGTAATGTCAGTACTTAGTTTCTAATTGGTTTCTTCTTGGAGGATGGGAGCCATGAGGGGATTAGGGGTGGGTCCATGGAAAATAAAGTAAAGAAGTGATATGTACTACGATGATCAGGGTAGTGAGAGGAGACCAATGGGATAAGCGAGAAATAAGGGTGCCGGGAACGTTATGGGTCCACGATGTCAAAAAAAGTTAAAAATGAGAGGTATCACAATGATCAGGGTGAAAAGGGGAATCCAATGAGATAGGTCTCAAGTAAGGGTGTGGGCAGGTAAAAATAAAGGTACAAAATGACAGGTGTCACAACGATTAGGGAGAAAAGGGGAATTCAATGAGATAGGTCTAAAATAAGGGTGCGTGAAGGTAAACAAATATTAAAAATGATAGGTATCACAATGGTCAGGGAAAAAAGGGGAATCCAATGAGATAGGTCTCTCCTTTTTTTTTTCTTTTTTTATCTGAATAATACTACAGTGTCGAAATGCCCAAATTCTTAACAGGAAAAAATGTGTAGTAATTTCACAACCCAAATGCAGGAGGTAAGGTTGCACACCAATAGATATTGTCTGTTCCTTTTCTATGCCTATAGACAAGGGTTTACCCTATGCTATAGCTCTGTGATATATGTGCAGGGTCGAATAGTAGTACTTGACCCAATGTTTCAAGGCACCAACTAAGGAGGCTAGACCGTACCCTTAGCCGTACTACATGATTACCGAGGTACTAGAGAGTATCTTCCCGAGTTTTTTTATCGGTGGAACTATAGTAGTTAGGCAGTCGATCGGTTGATCTATGGCTGGTTTCAGGATACCTAAGGGGGATCCTAATATACCAGAGGTACTTGGAAGTGCAAGTTTGTATACAGGTGTTTTCTAATGCACTACTACTCGAAGGGGTACCAACAAGGGTTACAAGCGTGTCCAACAATGTGAGCTTAAAAAACTCTTGTATTTCTTACGTGTATGCTTCCTCGACCGTGGATTTATGGGCTGAACGATATATCACTGTAGTTTAAAGATGCTAGAACATGTCTCTACCCTGGAAATAAATTTAACCAACAATTCATGCCAAAGAAAGTGCTTTGATACCACTTTTTATGCACTTGGTTATGTGTAATTAAGCAGAAACATGAATATAACGGAAATTACCAACAAAACAACAAAATGTAGAGAATAACACACCAAAATGATACCTTTATTGAAATGGGAGAAAAGTTCACTTGCCTCTTCGAGGGGGAAACCTCCAATAGAGCAATGCTCTATTACAATAATTCACAAGACAAATATTTCTCATGCTTCCTACTCTTATTTATACTAATTCTATCTTATAAAGAACATTCTGGATGAAGATCTTTCTAGAGGTGGAATCTTCTATTAGGTCTTCTTACATTGACTTGTTCATATTTATTAAACAGACCTTATTAACTAATGCCGACCTTTATTACATGTAAAACATATTATTCTATCTATGTGAGGAGTTAGGGAGGTTAGGTCCCTAACAACATGTTACAAAAGGTTCTCCACAAACTTATACCCCCTAATTAAGGTGGGTTTGTTGCAAACGGATAAATCTGGGACAATATAGTGTTGGTGCAAGAGGAAATTCACTCAAGTAAGACCATAGGAGAGCGATGCATGGTCATAAATATTGACATGGAAAACACCTCCGATCATATCAGACATAGCTTTCTCCTCACTATTCTAACCAAATTTGGTTTTAACTCTTCTTTTGTATGTTGGATTGAAGTTTTCATTAGCAATCCCTGGATCGCGCCATTGTTAAATGGATTCCCTATTAGTTTTTTCAAGGCTACCAGGGGTCTCAGACAAGGTTTCCTTTTGTCCCCCCTCCTCTATATCCTAATTGTAGAGGCATTGGGGACAAGGTTGGAACACTAACGAAGGAACGAGAACATTCAAAGACTCAAAATAATCCCATGAGTCAAAAGAATAAATCACTCCCAGTTCACATATGACATTCTCCTTCTAGGGGGAGCTTCTTCTATCATGGTCGGGCAATTCAAAAATATTCTGGATGAATTTATTTTAGTTTCAAAAGGGTTAGTAAATAATAACATATGTTTTCTTTATGCCTGGAAAACTGGTGCTTGATCTCTTGTTGTCATTGCAAGGACTCTTCAATTCCCTTTGGTGATGAATTGGAGATCCTTCAAATATCTTGGGATCCCCATTGGTGTCAATTATCTCTTAGCGTCTGACTGGTTAGTAATCCTCTCAAAGATCCAGGAAAAAGTTTCTTTATGGGGTGCTCAATGGTTAAACCCGCCAGGTAGGTGTAATGTCCCTTTCCCAGTGATGACTCCAAGAGGAGCGAATCAGTAGCCTATACTGATTCTTGTAGGCTATAGTCGGGAGAAAAAGAGAATAAAAGAATTATTTAGTGTCATTTACTAGAAAAAGCCTAAGTTGAAAGTGACATTAAGTAATAAAGTGGAAAAAGGTGATTAAGTGACTTAAAAGAATAATTAAAGATAAAACTTAGGAAAAATGACTTAATTAATTAAAGTGAAAGTGGAATTAGATGAGAAAAAGGAGAAAAAGGTGTTTTAAGTGACTTGAATGATTATTAAGATAAAACTTAGGAAAAGTCACTTAATTAATCAAAGTGAATGTGAAATTAGAAGCAACAAGGTGTTTTAAGTGACTTAAGTGATTATTAAGTCAAAACTTAAGGAAAAGTCACTTAATTAAAAAAGTGAATGGGAAATTAGATGAGGAGGGGAGTATAAAGGAGAAAATTCGTCTTATTTGCCATTATGCATGAGTTGAGTTGAGAATTAGACCTTAGAGGAGAAGTCATGTGACTTTCTTAATGTTTTGTGGATTTCTAGAGGAAACCACCACCATTTATAGATTTCGGTGTTGAGAGACACACCCTAGTCCATCAAAAGAGTCACCCAGATTCTTCATCAAGATTCAGAGTACAGGATTGGATCCTTCCTTAAGGATTCACTTCATTTACAGGTTCAGGTTCATGCAGATTCAAATGAGAGATATAACGTGGATTTATCTTGGCAGTGTATTCTAGAGTGCATGCATTATATCTTTCTTGCATGCAAGAGATATGAGCTTATTGCAACAGATCTGAGCTAAATCATTCTTGCATGTAGCAGATCCAAGATTATTGCATCATATCCAAGATATATTCTTATTGCATGCAAAATATCCAAGCTTATTGCAACATATTTGAGTTATATCCTTCTTGAATGTAGCAGATCCGAGCTATATTTGTCTTGCATGCAATAGATCTGATCTTATTGCAACAAATTTGAGCTATATCCTTCTTGCATGCAACAGATCCGAGCTTATTGCAACATATTCGAGCTATATCCTTCTTGCATGTAGTAGATCCGATCTTATTGTAGCAGATCCAAGCTATATCCTTCTTGTATGCAATAGATATGAATTGCATATGTTGTGTCTAGGGAGAGGATGACCTGATGGGAACATATTTCGTCGGATTTCGAGGAGCATAACTATCAAATCTTAGTTTCCCATTGGTTCTAGCAGTTGCATGCAACATTCCTTCCATGCATGCAGTAGATTTGACTTGCATGTTGGAGATCGGTCGATGCATGTTATAGATTGTTATTATACTTTTCTTCCTTGGTACTTTAGGATAGTTTGATCTCTGTTACAATATAATTGAGGCATTCTGAGATGAATTTCAAGTATTTCAATGTATTAGCATTTGTTGTTATTTAATAAAATGTAATGAGTTATTTATGGATCCAAAAATTCCATGCATGCTACACATGAGAACATAAAACTAAACAAACACATCTAAAAACCCAAGAAACACATCCAAAAACCACTAGAGTATCATATCTGTAACGAAACATCCAATAGTAGTAGTAAATAGCTAGATCCAAGGATAAAGGATATTTCAGTAGGCTAACTTTGGTGAAATTTGTTCTCTTGGCTCTACCCATATTTCAATACTCCTATATGCTTTCCCTAATGGGAATCAAGGGAGAAGTATCACAAGAGCTCCAAAAATTTCTTTGGGAAGGGGGGAAATCCAACCACAAGCGCTTCAATCTGGTTGATTGGAAATTAGTGAGGGCTCCCAAATCTCATGGAGGTTTAGGGGTGAAGGATCCAACCTTGACCAACTTGGCTCTGGGATCCAAAATTTCGTGGAGAATGATATCTAGAGACTTTGATTGGTAGAATAATGCTCTTGTCTTTAAATATTTTCAAAAGGATTGTCTCAGAGGCCTTGAAACCCCCCTCATAGGCTCTCCAATCTAGAATCTACTTTAGGCATCCCTACCCCTCTTCAAAAGTAAGATCACCTGGATCCCTGGTAATGGAAAGGAGATCAAAATATGGGAAGATAACATCTTGAGCAGACCCCCCCTTTTCCAAGAAAAATCCTTGACTTTAATCAAAGAATGGATCACCTACCAGTAGAAACACACCTATTTGACATTTCTAAATGAGGGATTATGGAAGTTTGGCTAGGTTAGAACTTAGGGGAACCCCCTATATACATTCACGACCAAGATGAGAAGTTGATCTCCTCCCTATAGGGTCTTCCTCCTGGGCATTTATAGGATCAAGATGAAAGGGGGTGGGGGGATCAAGGTTTTTCAATTAGAAAGGGTTATGAAGCCCTCTTACTACAATTTTTTCTCCTGGTTAAATCCCCTCACTGGAAAAATTTATGGCATCAGGATAGTCCTCCGAAAATAAACATCTGCTGTTGGGATTTAGCTCACGAAACAATTCTTACCAATGAAAATATAAAAAAAAGAAGGTATTGAAGGCTCCACTAAATGTTCCCTTGATATGGAGAACAATGAACCCATCAACCATATGTTTCTGGAGTGCAGGATTCTCAAATAAATATGGCATGAATTACTTCAGGAGATCTCATGCAGGGTTAGCTCGCCAGACTCGATTAAGATCCTCCTAGGTAATTGACACATGCACTATCAAGGATCCTTCAGGAAAAAGGCCATCCTTAGATGTCTATGGGTTTCTCCCCCAAAATACATTTGCTGGTAGACATGGTTGTGTTGATGTCTGGAAAAATTACTGTTAGTCAACATGGAAAAATTGTCTGATCAAGGCCCCAATTAGGCCTATACTCATTTGGGATGGAAATCCTCACCGAAATGTGGGCTTGGTTTCCACCAAAGAGGATTTTGAAATCAACCAAAAGATCGATCCAATTTTATCAAGTGTCTATTTCTAAATATGATGAAATGAAGCTAATTTTTAAATGCAATCTAACTATTATTTCTAACTAGGGGAGGCAGGTGCGGGAGGGGTTTTGTTTATCCCTAGAGGACAAATATTGCTAAGTTACTCTTGGAATCTGGGCATAACCACCAATAATCTGGCAGAGGCCTATGCGCTCTTTCAAGGAGCTCTTCTAGCTCAAGATCGTCAACTCAGCCAAATAATCGTACTAGGGGACTCCAAGAACATAATCCGACATTTCATTAAAAGAATAGATCCGAAGAATACAAAGTTGAAAATACTCATTGAAAGGACCAAGCCTATCCTATCCACCATTCAATCCTCTTTCTACCATGTCCTACGCATAAACAATGGGATAACAGATGACCAAAAAAATCTAGCAATCAGAAGGGGTCCTGGTCACATGGAAGTAATGGGAAGGCCCTATTTCTTTTCCCTCCTCTAATGCCTCAACCACCTTCTGATTACGCTCCACATGGCGCCTCCTCCCACGCGATGTCTCAATAGAAAGGATTAAGAGGTAAGTTGAGTGTCAAGCTCAGAGGAACTTTGTACTTTCACATTCACTGGTATGTGGGAGTGTGTACACCGTAAGACTAATATATGGATTTCCTGGCATGTAAAGAGCTCTTCCTCCGTGGGAACCTACTACAATCGTCACTCCATCCCACCCTGTAATCAACGACTTCACCTCCACATTAATTCCATTCGAGGTGATGGCATGTGAAAGGATTTCATCCATGCTCCACAACAAGCAGATGCTGTCAGTACCTGCCACATCTACGCTTGAACGTCATTCCATTCCTGAGATTGCTCAACTTCCTTCCTTCCAATTCATATCCATAAGAGGAATTCAAGATGGCGAGCGCTTGATTTAGTGTCTCAACCAGCTAAAGCGGAATCCGTTAATGTGGATTTTTAACTGGGAAGGGAAATTAAAGAGAAGAGGCAGCTTGAGAATAGGACATAGCTCCAACATAAGCGATACAGTAAACAAAGAAGCAAAGAACAATGACCTTCCAGGGAACAAAACAATTACTAGATTTCTGAAAGATTGAAATAGAGGATGCTTCAACAATTATTTGTTCTATGACAATAACAAAAGGATCCCCACAGTCCGAGGTTGCTTCATCACCAACGTGGATATAGGAAGCATAGAAAAAGGAACTATTGACAAAGGAAATTACATAGACATACATCACAGAAGAAAAATCAAAACCAGTAGCAACAACGTTAGCGTCATCCCCGAACAATTCAAATAAATCAACAACAAGTGGAGGAAGGCATTAATAGTAAGAGTAACTGCCAATATGGCTCAATGCCCAACTCGTGAAAGGTTGGAGGAAGAATTGGTGAATTATAACTTCTCCACCACACAACAATTGGCACTGGGTCTGGAATCACATAGTTCCACACTTACCTTCACTCTGGATACACTAGCAGAGCATCTCACCTTAATCAATCAACTACAAGATGAAGTCAAATTCCTCAGACGTCGAGGGGAGCGTATGGAAGTAATGATGGAAGCCAGGACACCCAATTCTTCAACACAAAGCCAGAACGAAGAGACAGGAAGCAGGGCTGACCCAATTCTGCCCGATCTGAATGTAGCACTCAAACCATCACCAGAAGAAGATCAAGCTCCAAAGGAAGACTAATCATAAGCATATCATTAAGGCAATTACAAATTTTGTAAAAATGGCATAAATAAATCCTTCTGGAAGATAGTTTTTTGATAGATCGATAAGATTATATAGAGGAAGTAGAATATTTTTTGAAAGACTCTTTGATGTAAGCCTTCTATGAAAAGTTTGTAGTTGGTATCCTCTACCAATATCCTCTTTTGTACTATGTGACCTCAGTCACGCTTTATATATATATATATATATATATATATATATATATTTTTTTTTTTATCCATTTTTGTAAAAAACAAACAAACTATTATTTCTAACTAAAACTAAACTTCTCTGGATGGGGTGTTACCCCAACCATCACATGCATGAGCTGGTTGTTTACACCTGCCACCTTCTGGAGCTTCCCATCTACTTAGAGGTTGATGGATGTCATAACACATTTAAGCCCGCTTGGGTTGTTCTTACAATGCCAATCTTACAAGGATTCGATCATGGATTTCATCCATGTGAGTGATATGGGTTTCGCTATAGTCAAGTACATAGTACTGAAGGTCTCCATTCAGGTTTTGGAGGGTCTCATGGGGACTCACATCACCGGTGGAAATTTATTTTGGCATGGATTTTTTTCCCATTGCATTGTTTCTACTAGCCTTATCGTGCTTCTAATCTCCTCCCTGTGGCTTTTGGTTTCCTCCCTGCAAACTCGTTTTATTTTCTCTTGGATTGTCCACTGTGGGATTTGGTCTTGTTTCATGCCTCATGAGAAAGGTAAGCCACATCATGCCGGTGGCAGATTTTCTGGTTTTGGAGGCTGTCGTTGTAGTTCTTCTCTACTACATGGTGATGCAAGTAGTGGTTCCTTGTGCCAGAATTTATTCTCCATGGAACACGACTCTTCTGTTCTTGATGCTGCAACTGAGGTAAGGGTGATGGGATTCAATCCCTCCCTTCCCCTTTTTCAGAATCATCACACTCATGAGGTAGAGAATGGATCCAACTCGTAGGCGAAGGTGATTCCTTTAACAAGGTTCATGAATGACCAAAAATAGCTAATCATTGAACTAAGGTGAGACAATGAAGATCAAAAGTTCAGGCATGAAATAATGGACAAAAATCTTGAGTGATTGTTGGACTTTGACTTAGACGACCCACGGCAGAGGCGTGTCCAGGAAAATATTCTCCAATCAGTTATGATCCAAAAATGGCCCAACTCTTCTAGGTAGGCTTCTACAAGTGGAACCAATGGAAAATAAGTCACGTGATATGTCCTATTTTTTTATTTTATCTATTTATGCATGGATAGTGAGATCATATGATTCTCTTGTTTTGGTTGTTCATGGTTTTAGTTCTGCTAAATATAGTCACAATTATGTAATGATGACTTGTTTCATCCTTTTTGGCAATGTTTTTTAGAACCTACAGACTTGGTGGAGAGGCTGGTTTCCTTTTTTGGGGGCCTCTGCACTAGTGTCACTATTCTATGATGTAATTTTTTACTCAGGAAGGTAATAATATAAGAATCTAACTTACAAAAAAAAAAAAAAACTAAAACTAAACTATCCCAGGAGCATAATGTTGGTTGTCGAGCTTGATTATCTTTCTGATTCAAAGGTTTATTTCAATCATGCTTGGATCTTGTTTCTTGACGAGGGAGGGGGATGTGGGGGCAAGCGCAAGAAGAAAGATTTCCCTTGGCTTCCCCCCCAACTATTGTCATCATGGGGGTCTAGGGGGGGCGACGAAAATTAATGGAGCCCCCCCTGAATGGGATTCAGGGGTAGCGTCCCCGAAGCAAAATTTGGGAAAAATTGCATTGTAAAATATTGTAATTTCGTAGTCAATCTGGACCGTTCATTATAAGGTCGCAGATCTGAAGGTAGAAGTTATGTTAGGGTTTTTTTCCCTAGAAGGAAACCCTCTTTTCATGAGGGAATTGTATTGCGGCTATGTATGTGTGTGAATATTGTATTCTGAAAGAGGATAACGTGAGAGAAAGAAGAAGAATTTACAACGCTAGAGTTGTAGGTTGTATCCCTTCATTTGCTGGATAATACTAAAAAGGAAGGACTTGGAAATTTCTCTGGTGGACGTAGTCCACACTGGGTGAACCACATATATCTGTCTCTATTGTATTGTGTATCTTTTGTGTTTCATTTCTACATTTGTTTATTTTATTGCTCCGCGATCCTGTTTTTCTAACACATAAGATGATGATTAAATATGAGGAGGATAATAAACTGTTTAATATTTCAGAAATAGTTCTAAAAGAAAACAATGGTTGAAACAATCATTAGAAATTAAATTATTCAAATAAATAGTTATTTGAATATTTGATTTCTATATGCTCACATTTAATTAGTTATCTATCTCGTCAAATTCAATCAAGAATGGAATAAATACATTAATTTCTAAGATATTCTAACAATAATGCAAAAACAAAGAGAATAAACATTCATTCCATAGATAAATATGAAAGAAAGATAGAATGGCAAAAAATATTTGTATTCCAGTTGCATGAATAGTAGTACCAAACAATTGAAATACCATAAAGATACTGCCATTACAAGCCTTCAAATTCACAAAATTGGCTTTTACAATAGTGTACTTAGCCAATCTCCAGAATTTCCACCCCCCCAAGTCTTTGATACAAAGTTCTATATATAAGGTTTAATATAACATAAAATAAAAATTCTTAGTAAGCCTAATTTTTTTATTATTTTAAATAATGGTATTTGTTGCAACTTTTAGGGACCGTTTACTTGATTTGTTGCTTTCATTTCTCGATCCCATCGATGTAGACTTCCCATTTATTAAAGTTATCCATGGTTTGTAATATGAGTCTAGGAGTTGACTTATCCAAATTAGTTTCACAATATAATACTTTTCCTGCAATAATGCTAATTTCCCCTTGTAATTTGGAACACAAGTTGTTGTTTACCTTTGTGCATGTTTTTGGATTGATAAGGAACTGGTTGATTTATTTCATATCCCACCTGTCTAATCCCTGAATTAAACTCTAAGTGTCTTTTCTTTGTTGTTGGAGATCAATAAAAGAAGATTCTTCCAAGACTGAAACTCTCATAAACTGTACATTTGGCATATAGAACTCAATGATGATGTCCATTGCATTATCCCAAATGTTTGAATAATATTTAATTGCATATATGACCCGGTTATGTGAATGGTTCAATTTTTGTATCCAACTGTCCATAGTGATTTGTATTTTGAGCTTTTCCAGCTCAAAAATCCGTGCAATGCTGTCTGGGGATGATTTGTATTTTTCCTGCCAATTCTTCACTTTCTCAAATGCATCCTGAATAGGTTTAATCTCAGAAATTTTGTCCTTAATAATGTTTAAGAAATCATTCAGAGTTTTATTGAACTTATGAATGTGACTCAACTTTTGATAAAAATATTCTTGAGATAATCTGAGTTGTTCATTTGATGTTAAAGCTTCTTCCTTTATAAATTCCCATGTAAGTTGTTTACCCTGCAACTCTTTGATTTGTGAGGATAGCTGATTGATTTGTTTGTCCTTTTCAGAAATTTCTTTTGTAGATGCCTCCTGTAATTTTTTTTTTCATGTTTGAGATGAGTTTCAAGATCTTGTAATTGAACTTGGTGCTGTTTGTCAATATATATATATATNTATGCCTTAGCTAGATACTTTTGATTTTGCAAATTGTTCTCAAAAGACTTAATCTTGTCTTGATGTTGACTGATAATTGTTTTGAGTTTTCAATAGACCATATATTAGCATGAGAAAAATCTTCCATTGATTTTGCAAAATCATTAGAAAATTATAGGTCATCAAGTTTTGATGCATCCCATACCATGACCTGTTTCAAAGGAGCATCTCCTATTTGTTCCATTTTACTTTTCTGGGGTCTTCCCTTTATGACATATTTTTTTATCAGGACTAGAAAAATATTTATCTAGAGGAGGTGTCTCCTCTACTACCGGTTCTAAAGAATCAAGATAAACAATCTCAACATAAGGATTACCTTGAAATGATGCCAGATGAGTTTTGGAAATAGTAACAATTGTTATAGCATCCATGCTTTCTTCTGATTAATTCTTTTGTGAATCAATTTTATATGATGTCTCTAATTCTCGACCTCGTTGAGGTTTATTCCCATGTTGTTGTTTTGTCTAGCCAACTGTTGAGATCAATTCCTGCTTCTGAAATTTCCCTTCCTGTTCTATTTTTTCAACTTCCTTTTTCCCATTTCTTTTCCCTCTTCTATACCTACCCTTAATCCCATTTTATTTTCTCCCTTCTCTTTTCCCTTTCTAGTTACCGTACTTAGTCACATTTCAAAAATCGGTGGGTTCATGAGTAGGCGGATTCGTGGGTCTTCATCCCCATCCATGTTCTTATGTCATGAGTCTGACCGGACGCCTTGTTATAATATAATTAACCATTTTTGAAACTTCGTGGGTTCACGGGTTCAAGCCTTCATCTTCCAAGTTCTGCGATCTCCACTTTGCACCCAAAGGCACATGATATACATTATGACCATCATACTTGTCGCGGGTACCAAGAACCTAAGTTTTTCATTTCTCTTGCATCCAAGTCTGGCCAACCTCTTTGCAACACTTAGCTTATTTTTTATTGTTCACAACCGTGGGTTCGCGGGTTCACAAAATGATCCATATTCAAAATTGCTCTTGTTCGTCCTTGCCATCTTCATGATTTTCCCAATATGCATTTAGTGTGGTTTAATGCTAATAACTGATCATGTAGGCCTCAAAAAGATCGTCATTAATAATATTGTTATCTCTCTGAAAGGATTCATTTCAAGTTATTGTCCAGCTGAAAGAAAACTCTCATCAACCTATGGCAACATCATCTAGACAACAATTTTGTGGTGATACTTTGAATATTTTTGGTCATTAAGACCAGAAATTTCAGTGGTCCAGAGCATATTCATATTACTCATCTCCTTCTCCACAAAAAGACATAATCTGGACATCCGAAATTGCTCGCGCAGGGTGTGTCTTTGAGGTATTCGACTACAAAGAACTCATTGCATGGTGTGTTGAAAAGTATGTGCCAAGATAGCAAATTATACAACTCCAAGGTCATCCCCCCATTTCCCTTTCACCACATGTTTTTTCGTAAGAATTTGAAGCTCCCAGAGCCAATACTTAGCTTAAAAGGAGAAGACTGCAGATATTTTCTGAAGAAACATGACAATTTCCTAGATCTCTTGCCTGAGTATTTGGAGAATCTCGCGTCTATTCCATAAGACATAATCAGGATTCAGGTTGACTCTCTTGAAAACCCCTTTTGGGAAATCACTTGGTTGTTTACCAAGTTGACAAGTTAGGAAAGCACTGCTACCATTTCTCGCATGATTCTTTATATTTTATATTTTATAGTTAAAGAATAAGCTACCTTTGACAGGGGGAAATTGATTTCCATTGAAATCTCATCCCAATTATCACATTACAAAAGGGACAAGAAATTATTTATGGCTTCCTCTTTGGTATTTGCGATAGTGTATTTCTTTCAATTCCCAAAATTGACTATTTGTAAGAGGGTGAACTATGATATAGATCCAGTTACCTTCTGGTATCAGGCATTGTGGAGACACAAGACTTATCTGTATTTTTACGAAGTTTACAATGATTGCGTCTTAGTCTTCAAAGGACCGTTGTTTAGTAAAAATACCCCCAGGATATCTGACCAGGCTAATAAATTCTTGGAGAAAAAGGGAACGATAGAACGGATGTAAAATCACAGTGTCATCAGGATTTTTTGTTCCAAATAAAATCCCTCTTTTTTCCATACCATGTTTATGATAAATTGTTTATTACAGAAGTGGCAAATAAATACAATTTCTGGCTGCACTTTTTCTATGAAAAAAGGAAAAAACAATTCATCCCCTTGCCATGGAAAATTGGAGATTTCATATTCAAGAACATAAATAAAATTGATGAGTTTGCGAATCACTTCGACAATGCAAACTTTAAATATGATGAAAAGATAAAGGGGTTTGATGCTAACAAAATCTTTGTGGAACATATGCTGTCAGTAGGATTCAACAACTCGTTCATTCATACTATTTTGAATGAAGAAGAAGATATCAACTAAGGCGCTCCTGTACACAATGTTGGTGACTTGGAAACAATACTTAGTACTAGAGAGTTTTACAAGAAAAATGGAAAGGGTCCCAGTGAAAAGAGCGCACAGTCTCTAGTTGTTACTCCTAAAACTACCACATCCCAAAGCAATGGTCCAACGACTCACCCAACTAGGAATATTACCAACAATAGTTCAAGCGACGGAGGAGAGAAGAATCCCCCTCTTGGAAATATCGAGAGCTCACACAAGCTCGCTTTGAGAAAAAAGAGGAAGATGTAGTGCAAGAGGAAGAAAACAATCTCATAGAAAATGACATCAATAACTTCTCTTGTTAGGTAGCTAGAGAGGTAGTGGGGAGGCCCAGAGGGCCCATAATGATAATAGTGGAGGCCATTCAATGTAAGGTGGAATAGGTCCACTATATTATTAAATAAGGCCCATTATGGTAGTTAGATATAATAAATGGGTAGTTAGATATAATAAATGTAATATGACTTCTTAGAAGGTTCTACTTCTAGAATAATCATCCTCTAGAATGTTCTTAGGTGATGGTAGCACTATATAAAGGGGTTCAAGCAATGTAAAGGGACATGAAGAGAGTATTGTATTTGGAGTAGTAGATCAATAGGAGGATGCCCCCTCGAAGTGGAAAGTGAAAAAGAGAGGATCTATTCCATAATAGGATCCATTGTATGGTGTTGCCCTACCTCAAGGGTTTGGTAATAATATAGTGTGGTTTTTTCTATCTTGCTCTGTGGATCTATTGTGTATTCAGTATTTGTGATGATTATATTTTTATATCTATTTAGGTACTTAACAAGTGGTATTAGAGCCAGGTTTTCTATATTGTTCTCTGAATCTTTGTGGTATTTTTGTATGCAAGTATTTGGTTCTTAACAAGTGTTATCAGAGCACTTTCCTTGGCAGACATTGTGGACACATATTTTTTATTTTTGCAGATTTTTTTCGGAGAAGAAAAAAGAGGGCCACAACATTCCAGAATTTTTTGGTATATTTCTGTGTAAAATTTGCAGAAACAGGCTTTATATCTAAGTTCCTCTCAGAAAAACACCCAAGTTGAAAAAACAAATCGTTTGAAACGGAGTCCAGGAAGTCAAGATATTGAAGTTTTAAAATCTGCAATTTTCAGGGTTTTTTTTTTGCGGACGACGACACAATTTTTATTTATTTATATAGTAGTTGGAGGCCGAATTTGCGCAAACAAATTACATATATGTGTTTCTCTCACGATTTCACTCAATTTCAAAAAAAAATCAACCGAAACGGAGTCCGGGAAGTGAAGTTATGAGCATTTTAAATTCATCAGTTTTTTAGGGTTTTTCCAGAAAACGCCGCGATTTTCTGCAGTAAGTTATTGTTCTATTTTTTTGGGTTTTTTCGTGATGGCGGCGGGACTGCAGAGTTCATAAATTTTCATAGGGTTCTTAGATGGCTATTTCTTCTCAATCCCTCAAAGAAATTCTATAGATTACTAAAGCATTCAAAGACCAATTGTTTGACACATTGAATGACAGATTGGATGACTTTGTAGATGGCCTCAATGATAGTTTTCGTAGTATTCAAGATTCATTGCATAACATGCGAGAGATATTTTTTATGGCGGACCTCAGGGATGAATATAATCAAGAAATATATGTTTGGTATGATTTTGAGGTCGATTGCGATGATTGGTATATGGATAGTTGTCATTTCTGAGATGACAACCACTTCCATATTTTATTTGATGACTCTACTCCACCTTCTGTAGAGAACATCAATGTTCCACATCGTGAGCTAGTTATGATTACCAGTGTCCAACCTACATATTCTAAAATGGTATTGTTCCTTCCATATTCAACATTGACCCTTTCCCACTATGTGGCTGAATATTCTTATTTGGATCCACATGATAGGTGTCAGTATTGGGAGCATCATTTTCAGTTGGTTATTGGGTGCCGATATCTTCCCTGTGGAGTTCACATGAGCACTTGGACATGGCACCTTGGTTTACAATGGCAGTTGGACTACTTCAACATGGTGGATTTGATTTCTCAATGGGACCCTAGTTCTCTAGTCTACTTCATCACTATGGTTCACACTTATCCATGGGACCCTGGTTCTCTAGTCTACTTCAGCACTACAGTCTACACTTATCCATGGGACCCTGGTATATGGTTGTACATCAAGCGTTGAGGACAATGATTTCATAAGGGGGATGGAATGTTAGGTATTTCTCCTTGTATCCTCATAGTGTGCTATCATTTCTTCCATGAAAATTGTCCAAGTGACGAGTGATTTGCGAGAACAAAGCCATCGATACCAAACAAATTGATTAGGTTCTAAATATAAAGAAGC
>ML787766.1:437644-452569 GCA_009831015.1 Picea engelmannii | reverse complement strand
GCATGAGATAAACGCTGCACCAATGAAAAACTATATTGAAGAATGGTTCACAAAACGAATTGAAAAATTAACCAAAGAAGAGCTAGAAACAATTGAGATGGTTCCTGTAACCGTCGATAAAGAAAATAAAAGGATAATAACAAGAAAGTGAAGACATGAGAGACCATCATAGTAAGTTTATGCTGATCACATCTTTCTTTCTTTATCAATTCTTTCATCCCATTACACCACTTCTTTGACTAGAAGGGTTTAACCGAAGCTTGATAACTTCTCTCTATCTTCTTTCCAAGTCTTTCTATTCTATTATCACCCACCATCCTCCTTCTACAAGCTTAATTCTTGTTTATATTTTCTTTATGGTTCGCAGGAGCCCCAATCCCAGTCCTAAGGATAAACACATTTAAATTTCAAGGCTTTGTAATAGACTATATAATTTTTCAGAAATTTCAAGAGAGCTATTTCAAGATCAGTTTTGACTATGCTTTTTAACTCTGAGTTTTGAGTATAAAGTATTTGAGATTGATCTATCATTATATTTATTTGAGCTTCCCATGTGTCCACTCTGTTAAAGTTCTCTTATGCATGCATACCATCTTCTTTTTATTTCATGTGATCATAAATCTTTAGTTTAACTATGATGGATGTGAGGAAATTTTGTCTATCTTTTTCAAATGTATGAAGTGTGCGGTTCCTGGTCATTTCTCAGGAACTTTCTTAAAAAGAAAAGAAAACATTTTATTTCTTGTTATTTTTTCTTGCAATATTTGTATTTCTATGATTACCACAACAAAATTTTGCAAAGTCCTATATTATGAAAATCTAGAGTCCCAAGAAAATCTTAAAATAAAGAGGAGTACCACCTCTATAAAAATGTAGGGGGATTTGTATCCTTGTTAGGGTGTCGTTTTGGTCCTAACAGATTCAAGCGTCAACATTTTTGGCGACCATATTGGGGAATGAATTGAAATTTGAAATCTGGTTTAGCATTTTTTGGAAAATACATGTCTTTGCCCCAGGCTGATCAACCCCACCTGGAAATTGTATTGAATAATCAACGAAGCATCCTACATCAGCTATATAATCTGGTAATAACAACAACCGATACCTGAGAAGAATTAGAAAGGTCCTCACAGATGTTAGTCTGAGAAGAAGAAAGAGAAATCCTCCAGAGACAGAGGAGAGACGAGCGACAAGACCGAAGAAACTAAAGGGTAGCTAGAGCAACACAAGGAAAAGTTTGAGATTGAAGCTGGACGAATACAAGGGACCCATTACCAAAAGTAAAAGCAAGCAACTCTATATTGTAAGAAGTGGAAATAATATTCTTGGAACATCTTCACATATGGCAGAAAGAAATGAACAACTGCGAGAAGAACCACATGAAGATAGGGAAGGAGGTGGAAGAGGTGTTGCAAGAAATCAAGAAACCAAAGAAGAATAAGAGATTCCCCTTTAAATATTCTAGGTGAGAAACATGACCTCCCTATTCTCCCTAAGGGTATATTGAAGGAATTTTCAAGAGATGGAACAATCGATGCAAAGAGGCACCTTAATTTATTTCTTGATGTTTGTGATTTTCATCGTGTTGAGTATGACGATGTGACGGTAAGGTTGTTTATTCAAACCTTATCAGGAAGAGATTATGAATGGTATACGACACTACCTAATAGGTCAATTGGCTCATTTAATGACCTCGAAGCCATGTTCCTGACTATGTTCGCCCCTCCAATTGCATATCATACCCTTCTCACCGATTTCACCCAAATTGGTTTGAGGAAGAATGAGAGAATACAAGATTTTAATCTCAGGTTCAATAAAACCTCGAGTAAGATTCTAGAATATAAAATACCTAATGACCCAGTCATAATCAGTTGTTATAAGAACGCGATGCTCCCAAATGTAAAATATGCTATTAGAACATCCCATATGGATACCTTGGAGGAAGAAATGATTAAAGGCATTGATATGGAAAAAATTATGATTGAGACATGTGTTGACCTCAACATTATTTTGGGAAAAGTACAAAGGCAGTTGGGAGGCTTAAGTATTGATAATCAAGGAGCCTCTAGTTCAAGAAAGAATGAATAATTCAAGCCACGACTAACCCAAAATCAAACAATTGGAGGAGGATTTTTCAAGGGAACCATACGAGATGTGAAGGTAGATCCTGTTGCAACACAAGAAACCAAGCAAAGAATTGAAATTGCACAAATGAATAGAACTATCAGGAAAATGCAGAATGAGATAACCAGACTAAGAAGGGGGGAATAATTATGTACCAAATCCAAGAATGTTAGTCCAAGAGCAAAGAAGGAACCCTCCCCAAGAAAACAAAGTGAGGTTTGAAAACATGGATAATCTGCAAAGGCCAAGGGTTCCCAAGAAACCAACCCTCAACACAACTATTCTAGATGATGTATATGATGAGCAAATGGTTGAGAAAGAGAACTATTATTCACCTGATGAAATTTATGAACTGTATAGATGGACATATGTGAGATGTCCATGTATATATTTGAATAAGGCGACAACGACCCTGACTTGCAAGAAAACGTCACCCGAATAAGAGGATTTGTAAATATATCGAAGAATAAAAATGATTCTGAAAAAGAAAATGAAAAAGATAAAGAAAAAACGAATGAGAAAAGGGAAAATGAGAAAATGACGGATAGCGTTGGAAGTAAGAAGCAACACCTGATGTCAAAATCCACTCAGTTGACATACAATGTTGTAGAGGACTTAAGCAAACTAAGGATAACTCTTCCTTTTACAGAAGTGGTGAAGATTCCCCAACAAAGGAAAAACATTTTGAGATTATTGGATGATCCGTCTGAAAAAGTAGAAACTGTTGTTACAAGTCCGAAACAAAGCTAGAACAAATCAATCGTCAAGTTGAGAGGTAAAATCCCTCCCTTTTATATTTCAATTGAGAATCATGATGTTGCACTTCATAATTGTTTAGTTGATATTGGTGCGACCAATAATATTATGCCAATGGTGGTCATGGAGGCATTGGGAATGAACTGTACCAAATATTATGAGACTAGTGAAAGTATATATGCAATTGATTCAAGACAAGTGCCAGCTTATGGAGAAATAGAAGATTTTTATACTTGGATCAAGACGACTCCCCATATTATTACAGTTTTCAATATTATTGTGGTAGACCTTCCTCCGCCATATGGATTTTTTTTAGGAAGACATTGGTCGTCCATGATCGGGGGATACATAATAAACGATGGAAGTTGCATGATGCTGCCAGGAAAAGAAGGAGCTATGATTAAGGTTCCCCGTGAACCCAAAAAACCCTTCTCTTTCAAAAAGAAGGATGGTGAATTAATGGAAGATTATATAGATTTTGGGATTGGAAATTATGCTATCCTAGACATGGAACATATTGAAATCCTGGAGCAAATTCAAGACACGGAGAATCAAGAACATTCTTTTGAAGGTTATTAGAGGATGTCATTTGATGGAGCTTGTTCAAACTCCGAGAGTGGAGTTGGAATTGTTCTTGTAAGTCTAGGGAATATAATGCATCCACATGCTATCAGACTTGAATTTTCATGTACCAATAATGAGGCAGAATATGAAGATTTGATTCAGGGAATGATTCTTGCACAAGAATTGAAGATAGAACATCTAATTGTGAATGGCGACTCCGAGTTGGTAATTAATCAAGTCACCCAGAGGTATAAAATAAAAAAGGAGAGACTCGAATTATATTTCAAAAGAGTAAGCAAATTGATGGAATGTTTCAACACTTTCAACATTTTTTTCATTTCAAGGGACAAGAATTATAAGGCAGATTCATTGGCTTTGACGGCCTCATTGTCAAACCCGGATGATATTCAAAGCAAAACATATTTTCAAGTAGAAAGAGTATTCCGACCTTCTGTTCTTGGTAACTTGGAATATTTACAAGTATTTGAGAATGATGAACAATTGGAAAAGTTTTTGTTGAACGATGATGGTGATGAGGACAATCACATATCTGTTGTCCTGAAGGATTGTATTCAATCTAAGTCTCTTTTTACAAAATATGACCATGCTAAGAATCTCCTAGAAGAAATTTCACTCCGAAAGGTTCAAGAAATAAGAAAGATCAATATTGGAACTGACAGTTCCCCAAAATATGTCAACTTGGGAGTTGATTGCACCATTGAGGAAGTTGAGCAGTACGTTGCATTATTTAAAGAATATCTTGATGTGTTCACATGGACTCATGATGATTTGAAAGCTTATGATAAAACAATATTCCAACATATTATTCCTTTGAGAGAAGAAGCAAAGCCGGTCAAGCAAAAAATAAGGATGATGAACCCGAAATTAAAACCTTTGGTAAAGGTTGAACTAGAGCAATTCAAAAAGCCTGAAATAATATATCCAGGAATTCAGATTGTATTTCAAACCCTGTGATAGTAAGAAAGAAGACCGGGGAGATTCAGATGTGTGTAGATTTCAGGGATCTTAACAAAGCACGTATAAAGGATAATCATCCTTTACCTAACATGGAGTTTCTTCTCCAACAAGTCACAAGATCAACTTGGATGTCCATATTAGATGTTTTTTCTGGGTATAATCAATTCTTGGTTGCCGAGGAAGACAGAGCAAAGACAATGTTCATAACATCTTGGGAGACATATGCATATGCTAGGATGCCCTTTGGTTTGAAGAATGTAGGAGGCACATTTTAGAGGTCCATGGATCATGATTTTAAGGGGTTGATAGGAAAATTCATGGTGGATTATCAAGATGAATTGACAGTACATTAAAAAACAAGGGCTCATCACATTCATCACTTGAGGAAAGTTTTTGACAGATGCAAATTATATGGTGTTTCTCTAAATCCCAATAAATGTTTGTTCGATGTAACTCAAGGAAAAATATTGGGTCATATTGTGTACAAGGAAGGGATTTATAAAGATCCAGGATGAGTTAAATCTATAAATGAACTCAACCCCCCATCGTCTAAGAAAGGAGTTCAATCGTTTTTTGGTAAGATCAACTTTGTGCGAAGATTTGTTCCTAATTATGCAAGTATTGTGAAGCCGATCAATTTATTGTTGAAAAAGGACCAAAGGTTTGAATGGACAATGGATATACAAGAATCTTTCAATAATATCAAAAGGGAAATAACCAAAGCTCCAGTCCTCATTATCCCAAACTTTCAAAGGGACTTCATCACCTATTCGTTCGCTACAGAAACAATTGTTGTATCTATTCTTACTTATAGGAATACCAATGGTGAAGAACTCCCAATCAAATTCATGAGAAAAACCCTTCATGACTATGAATTGAGGTATTCAAAATTGGAAAAGCAAGCCCTGTCTCTTGTGAAAGCGGTGACACACTTTCAGACTTACATACTAAATTCTCATGTCATTTCTTATGTTCCGTCATTGCCAGTGAAGATGATTTTGAATCAACAATTGAGAGAAGGAAAATGGGCTAAATAGCTGGTGAAGATTCAAGAATATGATATTGAAATTAAACCTTCAAAGGCTGTCAAAGGACAAGGTTTATGTAAGCTCATTGCAAATAGTGATTCTTTGGAAGGAATGATTTAAATTTTAGTAGGAGAACCATTGACCGATTTAGAATGGTATAGAGATATTGTTTTCTACTTGAGGTCTGGGAAGTTTCCAGTCACCATGATCCATAAAGAGCGAAGAATATTGAAGATGAAGTCAAATTAATATGTGTTGATTGCTGATATACTGTTCAGAAGGAACTATTATGGTATATTATTGAGATGTGTTGATGAAAACAAAGCTCAAGAATAATGAAGGAATTCCATGAAGGAATATGTGGTGGACATTTTTCACCTACCGCCACCGCCAATTAGATAATAAGAGATGGGTTTTATTGGCCATCAATTTTTAGAGACTCATATGCCACAATAAGGAAGTGTGTATCTTGCCAGCAATTTTCATGGAAAATGAAGAAATCTGCAATGCCATTACAACCTATATCTGTAGAACAACCATTCTCCTAATGGGGACTTGATGTCATCAGGCCAATAAATCCAAAGTCAATAAAGGGACATATGTATATTCTCACCGCTACAGATTATTTTACAAAGTGGCCAGAAGCAATGACATTAAAAAGGGTTGATTGTGAAGTGTTAATTAAGTTTCTCAAAGATAATATTTTGTCAATATTTAGTGTCCTAGACAAATTCATCATTGATAATGGTTCAATTTTTATTGGTTCAAAATTTACAGAATTTTGTGGAGAATATGGAATTATTATGGGGTAGTCATCAAACTATTATCCACTAGGGAATGGTCTTGCATAATCCACTAATAAGACACTGATTCAGATATTGAAGAAAACTATTGACAAGAACCAAAGAAATTGGCATTTAAAGTTGATTGATGCATTATGGGAAAGGAGAACGACTTCGAAAGACAGCACTGGGATGTCTCCGTATACATTGGTTTATGGGAAAGAAGCGAAAATTCCAATTAGACTTGAACTCAATGCTTTGAATTTTGTGGTTGATACAGAAGATGCAAAAGATATTTCACCTATGCAAAGGAGGATCAACTAGTTGTTGAAATTGGAGGAAGAATGAAGTAAATCCCTAAACATAACTTCTCAGAGACAACAAAGTATCAAAATATATTTTGACCAGAATGCAACTGTAAATAATTTTCAGAAGGGAGAACTGGTGTTACTTTGGAATGAAGCTAAGGAAAAACCATCAATGCACACAAAATTTGAAGCACTCTGGATTGGGCCATACATCATCGAAAAGATCATGGGTTTTAATTCCTTTATGCTCAAAGACATGAAGGGTAAAATATTAATGATGCCTGTCAATGGGTAACATTTGAAAGGTTTCTTCACCTAAAACTTTCTCATTTCCATGTACATATATTTTATTTTTCAGTTTGTATATTCTTACCTTTGACTCCATATCCCAATGGATGGAAGCGCCTGGTCATAAAGATTATGGATTCTTGACAACCCAAAGGGGGTTATCAACCTGCAGTTGGAGCTAGTTGTTGAGATCAATTCCTACTTCTGAAATTTCCCTTCCTTTTCTATTTTTACAACTTCATTTTTTCCATTTCTTTTCCCTCTTCTATACTTACCCTTATTCCCCTTTTCTTTTTTCCCTTCTCTTTTCCTTTTCTAGTTACCATACTTAGTCGCATTTCAAAAATCAGTGGGTTCATGGGCAGGCGAATTCCCGGGTCTTCATCCCCATCCATGTTCCTATGTCATGAGTCCGACCGACCACCTTGTTATAATATACTTAACCATTTTTTCAACTTCGTGGGTTCATATGTTCAAGCCTTCATTTTTTGATTGTTCACAACCGCGGGTTGGTGGGTTCACAAAAGGCTCCATATTCAAAATTGCTCTTGTACGTCCCCTCCATCTTCTTACTTCTCCCAATATTCATTTAGTGTGGTTTAATGCTAATAAATGATCATGTAGGCCCCAAAAATATCATCATTAATAATGAAGGGCTCGAGGAGATTTTTCATTAAATTGCATTAAAGCATGATTTGCCAAAGGTTATATTATTGTTATCTCTCCGAAAGGATTCATTTCAAGTTATTATCTAACTGAAAGAACACTCTCGTCAACCTATGGCAGCAAAAGATAGACAACAGTTCTGTGGTGATACTTTGAATATTTTTTGTCGTGAAGACCAAAACTTTCAGTGGTCTAGAGCATATTCATATTACTCATCTCCTCCTGCACAAAAATATGTAATTTGGACATTCGGAATTTCTCACGCTGGGTGTGTCCCTGAGGTATTCGACTGCAAAGAACTTATTGCATGGTGCGTTGAGAAATACCTGCCGAGCCAACGAATTATACAACTCCAAGATCATTCCCCCATTTCCATTTCACTGTAGGTTTTTTTAAGATGTTGAAGCTCCCAGAGCCAACACTTACCTTCAAAGGAGAATACTGCATAGATTTTCTAAAGAAACATGACAATGGCTTGGATCTCTTGCCTGAGTATTTGGAGAATCCCACGTTCGTTCTAGAAAATATAACCAAAATTCAGGTCGACTCTTTTAAAAACCCCTTTTAGGAAATCACTTGGTTGTTTACCAGGTTGACAGGTTAGGAAAGCACTGTTACCATTTCTCGCATGATTCTTTATATTTTATATTTTACAGTTAAAGAACAAGCTATCTTTGATTGGGGGAAATTGATTTCCATTGAAATCTCATCCCAATTATCACATTACAAAAGGGACAATAAATTTTGTATGGCTTCCTATTTGGTATTTGCGATAGTGTATTGCTGTCAATTCCCAAAATTGACTATATGTAAAAGGGTGAACTGTGATATAGAACTAGTTACCTTATGGTATCAGGCATTGTGGAGACACATGACTTCTCTGTATTTTTACGAAGTTTACAATTATTTCATCTCAGTCTTCAAATGACTGTTGTTTGGTAAAAGTACCCCCAGGATGTCTGACCAAGATAATAAATTCTTGGATAAAAATGATAGAACAAATGGAAAATCATAGTGTCATCAAGATCTTTTGTTCCAAAGAAAATCCCTCTTTTCTTCCATACCATGTATCTGATAAATTGTTTATTACATAAGTGGCAAAGAAATACAATTTTTGGCTGTAATTTTCCATAAGAAAAGGAAAAAAAAATCATCCCCTTGCCATGGAAAATTGTAGATTTAATATTCAGGAACATAAATAAAATTGATGAGTTTGCGAGTCACTTCAACAATGTAAACCTGAAGTATACTGAAAATATAAAGGGGTTTGACCCTAACAAAATATTTGTAGAACATATACTGTCAGTAGGATTCAACAAATTGTTCATTCATACTCTTTTGAATGAAGAAGAAGATAACAACCAAGGTGCTCCTGTACACAATGTTGGTGACCTGGAAACAATACTTAGTACTAATGAGTTTTACAGGAAAAAAAGGAAAGGGTCCCAATGAAAAGAGCACCCAGTCTCCAATTGTTACTCCTAAAACTACCAACGACTCACCCAACTAGGAAGATTACCAAAAATAGTTCAAGAAATGAAGGAGATAATAATTCCCCGCCTGGAATAATTGAGAGCTCATACAAGCTCCCTCTGAGAAAAAAGAGGAAGAATGTAGTGCAAGAGGAAGAAAACAATCTCATAGAAAATGACATCAATAACTTCTCTCTTGAGGACATGGAGCTTGAGGTGGATATTGAGAAAATGTTTCCCACAATTGATCAGTCGGGAAATATGGCCCAACAAAATTCATCATTAGATATCGTTGAGAATGAGACCTTCAGTGAAGAAGAGTCATTTAATTTCCAAAGTGTTGTTTTTGACAAGGAATCTAAAAAATTGATTATAGAAGGTGATCAGAAAAACAAGAAGGGAAAATATTTCTTAGAGGTTAACCTAAAATATATGCGGCCGTCCCAAATCTCTAAAATTCATAGAGCAACCGAGGATGCTCTTGATGATTCTATTGGTGGTATGGAAGCATAAACACTAAGTTAAAAGAAAGGATCTGAGAGTTGGAATATGATTTAATGCCTCTTCCACTTCTTTCCAGTCCTTTGTTAATAGTCAAACCTACCACACCCGCTGTTAAGTTGAAAGGATCTTCAATCCTACTCACATTAGTCAGGAATTGTGTAGAAAGAAATATTAAGAAGAGAATGTCATTAGTAACAAAGGCATGGGAGGTTTCAAAAAATATTGTTTCTTTTGGCTCGAGGGCACATGCATTCCATGAATATCTCCAAGATGATCTAAAGAATGAAGAATGTTTCTACATTGATGATGTATTATCCTTTGGAAACCAAATCTCTAACATGACAAAAGTGAGAAGAAGAGAGAGGAGGATCTGCCTTCCCCAAGTTGGATAAAACAACTAAATGCTTGTTGGAAGGAAAAGATTAAAAATTTGAATAACATTGTTCAAGCTTGCAACCAAGCCATATTGAAAAGGGAGGAACTGTTCAAGAGGCTCACGGAGATAGACCTGATAGGAGGTACTAACGAAGTACAATATCCTAAATTAATTCTCAACTAAATGTTCCTAACAAAGCAATAGTTTGACGAACAAGTTGAGATATTTAAAGGGTTATCAATTGAATTTTTTTATGGCATACTCAAATATAATGAAAATGACATAGACAATTGGCTAGTGGATTATTTCGTGAAAAATCGAGATATTGAGGAAGAAGTACATGGTATTTCTCTTGATTTAAGAGACTTGGAAGGTGAGTTATTCAACATTAAAATCCTGCATGAGATAAATGTCTCACCAATGCAAAACTATATTGAAGAATGGTTAAAAAAAACAATTGACAAATTAACCAATGAAGGGAAGGAAACAATTGAGACAGTTCTTGTAACCATCGATGAAGACAATAAAAGGACAGTAACAAGCAAGTGAATACATGAGAGGCCATCATAGTAAGTTTATGCTGATCACATCTTTCTTTCTTTATCAATTCTTTCATCCAATTACTTCGCTTCTTTGACTATAAAGGTTTAACTGAAGTTTGATAACTTCTCCTTGTCTTCTTTCCAGGTCTTGTTGTTCTATTATCACCCACCATCCTCCTTCTACAAGCTTACTTCTTGTTTATATTTTCTTTATGGTCAGCGAGAGCTCCAATCCCAATCCTAAGGACAAATGCATTTAAATTTCAAGGCTTTGTAACAAACTATATATTTTTTCAGAAATTTCAAGAGAGCTATTTCAGGATCAATTTTGACTGTGCTGTGTAACTCTGAGTTTTGAGTATAAAGTATTTGAGATTGATCTATCATTATCTTTATTTGAGCTTCCCATGTGTCCACTTTGTTAAAGTTCTCTTATGCATGCAGACCATCTTATTTTTATTTTATGTGATCATAAATCTTTAGTTTAACTATGATGGATGTGAAGAAATTTTGTCTATATTTTTCAAATGTATGAAGTGTGTGGTTCCTGGTCATTTCTCAGGAACTTTATTAAAAAGAAAAGAAAAAATTTTCTTTCATGTTATTTTTTCTTGCAATCTTTATATTTCTTTGATTACCACGATGGACTTCTGCAAAGTCCTATATTTTGTAAATCTAGAGTCCCAAGAAAATAATAAAATAAAGAGGAGTACCACCTCTATAAAAATGCGGGGGGATTTGTATCCTCGTGAGGTTGTCATTTCGGTCCTAACAGATTCAAGCATCAACACCCACCTATCCATTCTTTGAAGGTGGTGACCATTTTGTTTACAACTATTGTTTGTCTTGGCCTTGGAGAGATTGGTTATCTGTTACAAATATATTTCCTAAAGACAAATTCCTATGTCTTTGGAAAGCTAAAAAATTGTCTCTCTTAGGACCTTCTAAAATTTCTTCAATTCTTTTGCATACTTATTCATATGATTGAGCCCTTTGGAATAATTTATCAAAAGGAAGGTCTTCATGTCTATAACCTTTGAAATTTCTTAAAGCCTGACAATGATCATGCACAATGTTTAAAGGATCATGTTTTTTGAAAGTGATATCAAATAGATGGATGTTTTCAAGAGCTACCGCTTCTACTCTAGCATGTTGATAATCTGATAGGATAAAAATCCCAAATTTGATTGGAAAACAAGGCCAAATCTTCTTTGAACCAACCTTTAAATCCAATGTTATGTATGTACCAACTGTTTGATAAGATATCTCTCTATGGACTAACTTATCTGGAACATACACGGGGAGAACATGCAGAGGAGCTTCACACCCATAAATTTTTATATAAGAAAAAGTGTATTCGATGAACTTGTCACCGACAAATGAAATGCTCTCTGTTGCATCATTTGAAAATCTAGGAGGTGAGTAACCAAATAAAAGTTGATGTAATGTAATCATAAAATTGTTACAAACCTCATATAAGCATTGTTTTGCATTTAAACACCATAGTTTGCTGCAATAAATATGAATAGGTTGTTTTGATGGAGACCAACTCCATTTCTTCAATGGAAAAGACATTTTAACACATACTGCTTCTATCAAATAACTAGAGATGAAAAACTGAGGATTAAAATGAGGGGGAGTTGTCAATATTTTCTCAACTTGCCTCTTCAAATTGTTGGATGAGATGACTACCCAGTTAAAAATATTTCCTTTATCTAAAACTTGATGTATTAAAGGAACCCATTCTAATTTGAATTGAAGAGCATTGGGTTCTCTATGCAGTTGACATAATATGCCCGCTAATGTCATAGGTGATGTTTTTCAGACTGTTAATAGGATACAATACTTTAGATCTGATTTTGAAATTGGAATCATCAACCAACCATTCTTTAATTAACTCAACCATCTTTATTTGTTTATTATTCACCTCTTTTCTCACAAATGCATCAAGATTTTTTTCATCCAATTTGATTTTAGGTTTGGGTAATTTATACATTACTTCTAAATCTTCAGGGAGAAAAGACCCTATTACCTGCTTTGCCTCATTTGCTATAGTGCAGGTGTTTAAATCCACATAAAAAATAACCCAACGTACCATGTCTGAATATGGAGTAAGGATTGGTCTAGTTTCTATTTTATGGAGGGTCGAACGACGTATATCCACAAAGTTGTCAGAGTCCTTTGGATAATTATTTGAGAAGTCTCCCATCTCTAAAAACTCATACATCTCGTTCCATTCTTTGACTTTGACACCAACTTTTTCTGAAGTGTCTGAGAACAAGAATGCTTTGGGATTTTCCTCATCTTCTTTCATTGTCTTGGAGGCCTTAGTTTTGTTTTTGGATCCTTTGGGCGACAATGTGTTAAACCTGCAATAATTATTCAAAGGAAAATCAAATAACAACGATGTAAATAATTATTCATGAGAATTTAAAACAACAAGAAAACTAAACTTAGTTCTATTGTAAAAGGAATTCAAAGCTAAAGAGTATAATGGATGAAAGAAACTAAAAGCTCATATTAGCCAACAACAATAACAAAACAATGAAACATGATAATCTTGTTATTGTTAATGGTCTTAGATTTGGTTCCAAATTTGGCTGTAAGTGTTATAAATGACACTTACTCATTGTAATATCACAATAAATTAGTAAGCCTATGTTTATTCATAAATTTCAATAAAACTTCAATAACAAGTTGTTGTATTAAATTAGTTGTGCAACCTCGAGACTTGTTCAAACTGTACATATTAAGACTTAATCACATGGTTTAATTGATTTTAATCCATGTTTAAGTCTTTATTTAACCCTAAATATCATTACCTTAAATATCATTGGATATCTGAACATCAACAATGTATGTGAATTTTGTTTAAAGATAAGTCTGATATCCGATATCAGGACTTCGAGTATCGACTGTATCATATATCAAGTATCATGCATAAGATATGGCCATATCAAAAGCTTTTAAATAGAACTTTGATATTCGATATTTGAATGTTGTATCCAATAATCTATAGTGTATTAAGATATTTTGAGAATAAAAGGCATAATACCAAGGGCCGATAAGCAATATTATTTAAGATTTGAAGATTTTTATTACTTTGTATTGGATTTGTTAGGGATTTTTGAAATTTATTGCAATTTTTAATGTTTCAAGATTAAAGAAACATTTGAAAATATATTTACAAAATTCAATGAATCCACAAACAAAATTAAATTAACAAAAGGAAATATAATAACTAAAAATGATTTGGTAAAACAAAAATTAAATGAAAGGACCCTTTAAATTTTAGATTAAAAATTTAAGGGGGGTTGTTGGGGCTCAACAAATGGTGACACACTGGGTAAAGCAATTATCTCTGTCTAACACTATCAAAAGACTTATTCACACTAAATACAAAAATTAGCTCAATGTCTGTAAAGATAGATCCCTTAATGATGGGTACCACCACATGTTTATGAATTTGAAAGCTATTCCCACTAAGAAAAAAACATTAGGTAACTGGAAGACTACCTCTGCATGCCTATTTTTGAGGTTAAATTTTTATAGTTTTCAATCCACAAATAATTGATAAGGGTGACCTAAGGCCGTCACTTTGGGTGAGCAAACAATTTCCTAAGCATGTTCCTCATCTCTCTTTAACGCAACATTGCTTTGTTTCCCGTGAGCATCCATATCCCCGATGAAGATGCTTTAGTATCATACAATTATATCCCAGTTGCTAGAGAGCATCCATAACCTCGATGGGTTTACTTTTACTTTCCACACTATTTAGTGCTTTCAACTTCCCTTTCATTATATTACACCATTCATGATTTATATACATGTATTACATATGCAATTGGGTGTTTTAAGAAAGCGAGGTGATACAAGAGTTATTTAGATTTGCTTGGCAGTCTACTCACTTCCAAAGTTTAGATTAAGGTCTTCCTTTCATCAATATTTTTAGGTATAATTTTTTTAAATGTAAAATGAATAAGGCTCAGAAGAAGAAACCTGTAAGAAACCTAAAATGTAAATGTGCCAGTGATATAAAGATGAATTGTTGGTAACATAAGAGTTCCACCATAAATATAAACATTTTTCTTTATGAATCATAGAACTGTAAACAAATGCTTTAGTGTAATGATTTCAGTTGTAGACATGCATATAAATACAACCCAACTGCTATCACTTATTTATTGAGGATAACAAACCCTTTTATTCTTTCAAACAAACTGATAAAATCAAATATAAAAGAAAATATAAACATATTTACATATTTACACTTTTATGATTTCATGAAAAATATTTTTTAAGAATCTGGCCATTCACAGGAATAGTTTATTTTTCTCCCTCTAATGATTGAAGAATATATGTTAAAATGCCAACTTTCTCAACAATTTGAAATGTGTTATCACTCCAAGAAACCCTCCGTGGTTGCAGACCAGAGGTGCTTGGTAACTTAAGAAATAAATGTTTTTTGTATTTTTCAGAGATGGATCAATGGGATAACTCAATTCAACTTATAGCATTCAGACATCAAAGTGATAAA
>ML787766.1:367540-412643 GCA_009831015.1 Picea engelmannii | reverse complement strand
CGGGGGCTCGCCCAAACCACCGAAAGTCGCTCTTTTGCACCTTTTGAATAAACCAAGTATCAAGAATTTTATTGAACTATGAAAACAAAAAACTAGTTGAGCATGCAACCAATAGCTTAGGATATCCTCTACAAAGTTCAACCGAAAAAACGGTTTTACTTTGGGAGTTAACAAAATGGACCATCTAGAGTCATTGACATTTTGTATGTTTTCATTTTTCTTCACGTGCTTTGTCCCACTTGAGAACTAAATCACCAATTTCAAATTTTTTATTACTAATTGAATGCTTGTCAAACCATTTATTATTATTATTATTTTTTTATGTTCAGAGAATGTCTGCTTGTCTTTATTTCTTTCTTCTTCACCATTGGGCAAGGAGTTTTTCACCATTGGACAAGGCTCAATTCTCGTGAGGGCCTAACTTGAAGCCATGGGGGCACCTTGAGGTAGTGGTTGCACCAAGAGATATTATATTAAAATGATATTGTGACCCGTGCACACATAAGTGGATCAAATCCCACCCCTATGTCCTTTAATTTAAAAGTCCCCAAGGTGTAGGACAATCAGTGACATAGTGTGCTATTAAGGCACTTTGTTATGTTAAGTCACTAGTTTGAAACCTACGGGGACAAAAAATCTAGTCATGTTAAGGGTTGGTGTGGCTCAGGGTGGGTGCGATTCTCGAGTGATTTTGATGGCTTAGATTCCCCATGAGTCACGATTTCTTAGCCACATGCTAGTCCCACAGGTCACGGACAAACTAGCAACAAAAATAAAAATTCCTCAATGCGCTCCTGCATTTTAGGACAAGGATATTCTCTAATAGATTGTGCCAATTGGAGAGAAGGTAAATATACATTAGTTGGTAAAATGGATTCCTTGCCTTAAACAAGGAAGTAAGGAGAATTTCCTAATGTAATTTTAGGTGTAACCCTATCAACCCATAATGCAGTTGTAAGAGATTTATGCCAATTCCTTTGATTTTCATTAACAATTTTCTTAATGATTCAGAGAATGTTTTTATTGGTAGATTCATCCAAACTATTACCTTGCGGGTAATAGTTAGCATAATATCTAATTTTGATGCCTTTCTCTAAATAAAATTTAGTTAATTTGATTGAGGAAAAATATGAAGCATTGTCTAAAACCAAAGTGTTAGGAACATCAAACCTTGTAATATTGAACCGTTCAATGAAATATATCACCTGATTATGATTAACAATTTTTAAAGGAATGTCCTCTGTCCTTCTAGTGAAATAATTAGTTGTTGTCAAAATGTACTTTTGTGTAACTGATAAGAGTTTGGGGTTATCTCTCCAATGATGTCTATTGTTTGAATGGTCCATCAATCATAACATGTTGTAATGGGAACACAAGTTTTTTCTCTTTTCCAGATGGAGTTTGGCAAACTTTACACTTTCGAACATATGCATGAGCATCCTTGAATAGGGTTATCCAATAGTATCCTGCTCGTAGGATCTTATGAGCAGTAATGTCTTCACTAAAATGTCCACCTATAGGTCCATCATGTAAATCAAATATCACTTTATCAACATTTGATTTTTCTAAACATCTTAGCAAAACACAATCATAATTTTGTTTAAATAAGACTCCATTAATCAATTGACAATGAGCAAATTTCAATCACAATTCTCTCTTCTTATTAGGTTCATAATGTTGAGGAGATAAATCACGAGTAAGTTAGAATTTAAGATCCTTATACCATGAATCAATAGAGTTAGATGTAAGATAATTTTCATTGATTTCTAATTCTGTTTCATTTTCGTTTTCTGTTTTTTTTTTTTTTTTTTACTTTAAATCAATTGATTATGGTGCTAGCCTGCAAAGGCCTAGACCTTGAATGAGTTTGGATGGTTTGATTTCCAAGTCATACTCCTGTAGAGTAGTAATCCGGTTTTCTCTTTTGTCTCCAAGATCCTTTTGAACAAGTAAGTTTCAAATAGAAGGAAATGGAATAATCACTTTGGTACATGACTTTAAGAAAAGGGCTAAAATGTTTGACTTCTTTGAAAACTACATAGGCATGCTTTCCACTTCAGAATAGTTCAATTCTGTGCCTTGAAACCCTATACTCATGAAATAAATTGGTATTTCAATATTTTGATCATTCTTTTCAGTAAGAACAACAACACAAGACAAATCAGAAGCAAAAGTATAGATAATAAACTCTTTATTAAAATTGGGATATGATAGAGCTGGGGCTTGTACAATTACTTCTTTTATTGATTTAAATGATTCTCTTTCGTCGTTATTCCATTTGAAAACAACATTTTTCTTAATCATATTTTGTAAAGGACTTACTATCTCTACAAAACTTGGGACAAAACGTCTCACAAAATTAATATGTCCAAGGAAAGATTGCATTATTTTCTTGTTATGTGGGAAGGGAATTTCTAATATTGCTTTGATTATTTCAGGTTCTATAACAATTCCTAGTTTGGAAACAATGAAACTTAATAGTTCCCTTATGTTAGGGAAAATATAGCTTTCTCGGGGTTAAGATAAATGCCATATTTTTTGCAACGATCAAAAATTTGTTTGAGATGATGTACATGATCGGATTTGTTTTTAGAAAATATGGTAACATCATCAAGATATATAACTATTGATTTATTAATCAATACTCTAAAGGTGATGTGCATGGCACGTTGAAATGTGGCACCTACATTTATTAATCCAAATGACATTTTTTTGTATGCGTAAGTGCCCCTTTTGGTTCAGAAGGTTGTTTTTCGTTGATCATTTTAAGACACTAAGGCCTGTTTATAACCTGAGAATCCATCTAGGAAACACATCATCTTAGAACCTGCCACAGATTGTAGAATATTCTCCATAGGAGGAAGAGAGAAGTTATATTCTTCAGATGCTTTATTCAAATTCCTGAAATCAATACAAACTTGAATGTTTCCATTTTTCTTTCTAACCGTAACCATATTAGAAACCCATTGTGAGTGTCTAACAAGAAAAATGGTTCTAGCTTGAAGTAATTTGTTCAATTCCTTTTTTATTTGATGTTCCATGTTAGGTTGAATTTTTCTTAATTTTTGTTGGACTGGTTTGGCATCAGATTTCAGTTGAATTACATGTTGAATAACTGAAGTATCATAGGTTTTTGGATCGTTATGTGTCCAAGAAAAAATTTCATTGTATATTTTCAAAAGGTTAATAAAAGAAGTTCGTTATGAAGGTGTACAACCTAATCCAAGATTTACATTTTGTGGATTTTCTTCAGTTCCCAAATTTATGATTTCAAATTTCATTGAAGAACTGTTTGTTTTGCAATTAGCTGGTGCTTTGAATCTATCCTAAAGATCATACACATTTTCGAATTTAACTATAGATTTAGGAATGATTTTTTTTGGTTGAGCTCTACAATATGGTGAAGGATGGTTAATTTCCAAATCATGTTGATTCTCATCGATGGTTAAATATTTATATATGTCTTCTTTTGTAATAAAATTTATAATATGCTCATCGTCATTAAAAAAATCTCCAATTGGTTATATTATTAGGCATAGATGGCCTAAACAACAACTCAATTGAAAATCTATCATGAGAGAAATTTTCAAAAGGAATCATCTTTGAGGCAACATTAGCAAGTAGGTCTGCATCTGAATTCCGAGAAATCAGTGAAATGTGGTAACAAATCCAAAATAAGTTGTTGGTAATTTTTGAGATGATTTGAAACACAATGGATAATATTTTGTAACTGTTTGACAACAATATCAAAATAACCATAAACCTTAATGAATTTAACATTCAAATCGATATCCTTTTTCAAACGTTGGATTAATGCCTCATATTCATCTTCGTTGTTTGTACATCAAAATTCCAGTCTGCAGGCTAACACGATTTTATTACCATTGGGATCTTGCAAGACACAACCTGCTCCAACACCTTCATTAGATTTTGAGCCATCGAACAATAAGGCCCAAAATTCATCACTTACAACTAAGTCTAAACTATCATAAACAAAATCTATACATTTTGAAGAATTGGTTTGAGAAAAAATTACAACCTCAAATTGCATGGATGAATTTGTGAATGGTGAACTTTTTGCAGTAAAATTCCCCAAAAATGAATCAACACAATCATTGCCTAAAATGGAATTTGAAAACATTACTGGCTCACTTTCACCATAAATATCAATCACAATATGTTTCATATGCTTATCATGTTACACTTTGATTTGATTGGATTTACCATTGTACGCCAACCAAAAATGTGACTAGTCTATAGCAAAATAACCATGAAGTTTTTCAGACCAATCCCTATTTAGAAGCAATCCATATTCTTGTAGAATGTCAACAATAATGATGTCTATCATCTGATGAAATTTGGGATTATAATATAAATTATAATCGAATAAACACATCTTTAAGCGCACCTAAAGTTTTAACTCTTGTTTTGTCTAGCTGTACAATTTGTATAACAGACTTTTGTGGTTCAACATTGTTTTTCTTACAAACAAAATATGGCATTATATTTGATGAAGCTCTAGAGTCTACCAAAAAATTGTGAAGCATAATTTAGGGAAAATTTTCTTTTATCTTTACTTGCAGTTGCAGTAGTTTGTTTCTCAATGTTATTACTGCGAAATTCTTTAAGTAAATTGTTTCTCTATTGTTTTAACTTTGTCAATTCATAAAAATAAATATTTGCCTTAGTTTTTTTCGTGTCTTCAACCAAATCACAGTCAAGTTGATCAGATACCACTAAAGTCCTTGTGACTGGTTTGTCTTGAGGTAAATTTTTCTTGGAAGGACTAGTAGGAGATGGAGCTGAGGTATTGGCAAGATGACCTTTACTTTTAGTTTGAACAACATTTACTTCTTCACAGGGAAGATCTTCCTCATCATCAATAACACCATCTACAATGTCCCAAATGAGATTTACTTCAGAAGTATCAACATTCTCATCATCATGTTCATTTTCTTCTTGTTCTCCTTAATCATAATCATCAACAGTAGAAATTTGATTACCAGAAGGTGGAAAATTTCTAATAACAAATGGTCTCCATGGTATTTTATAGGTAGACTCTTCTGCTACATTTTTCTTAATATCTATGATGTCATTAGCTAGACTTTTAACTAGCTTGTGTAAGCTCTCTATGTTTAAAGCCTCATTACCTTTCTTTTGATCTTTAATTATGACTCTCCTAGTGGGAGGTAAGGCTCTTCTATCTTCGGCTGTAGCTTTACTAGCTATGCTCATCATTTCCATTTCCACATCTAAAGTTTCTTGCATAGTTTCATCTAACAAATTTTTGGCTTCCCTTTTAACAAAGATAACAATTGAGGAAGGAAGAGAAATAGTATAAAATTCAAGAAGGACAATAGTTGGCAGTCTTGAATCTTCAGGTATCTTGTTCAACAAGGTCAAGAATATTTTATTAAAGTCTTTGATTTTCTCTATTGTATTCATTCTTACTCTATATAATTCAAGGACTAAAGTGGTTGGGGCTTTGTAATCACCATTTTTTTTTATAAATTGTTTTTCGAAGTATCCTAGTTGGTTATTGACCCTGCTATCAAAGAAAAATACTAGGTTGATGCTCTACCTTCAAAAGTATAAGGAATAAGCGACATACTACATATTTTTGTTCTACCTTCATTAGATTTACTGATAACATGAATTTATTGATATGATCTTCGAGAGACTCTTTTGTTATCAGGGTCAAATTTGGGCAATAAATTTTCAAGATGTTTACGCAAGTCATTTTGGTCACTGGGAACATTAAATACTCCTAAGGTTAACCAAGGTATTCTAGGTTGATTGAGTCTAGCCATAACTCTAGTTGTAGTTTTCGAGGAGTTCCTTGTGATACAAGAGATGTAGAACATGATAGTAGAGGTTGATAGAGTGGACTGCCCAAAGGTATTAATGATGGAGCTATGCTTAACACTAAAAATTGACTTTCAGGAGAAATGTCTTCTTGCCAATATTTATTAGTAGCGAGAGGAATAGATCTCACAGTAAAAGGAGGACTAGGTGGGTCTTCTAATTGAGCCTTTTTACCCTTAGCTAGTATGATATATTCAATTGGTTATTTTATGAGCATTTTACTCTATGCTATTGTCAACATTCCTAGACTTGCAATTGGGGAGGATCATTTAATACCAATTATTCAGTATTTACAAAATTCGATATCCCTTCATCAAGGATCTCACGAACAGATTGAATCACAATATCCTGATACAATGGTTTGGTTTTCTGAGTAATCTCATAATCTGCGATTTCGTGCAGTATCTTGTGAGTGATACCAGAATCTAAGAATTGTTGTTGAATTGGTTTTGCAACTTCTATAGATTCAGTATGAGAAGATGACTCAGGTAAGTCGATATCTAATGCTGGAGGAATTAGCTTCGAAGTGCTATTAGAGATTGAATTTAAGAGAGGTTTTGAGGGCGATGGCGATCTTCTTGAATGGGTATTAATCTTGCGTGGAGATCTACATGTCATTCATTATCAAGGTCCATCCTTCTAGCACCAAAATGTTGATTCCTAGAAAAATTCATGGCAACCAATGTGGATAAATTTCCCAATCAAGGCCCCAATTAGGCCTATAATTGTTTGGGATCTAGTCTAAAACTCTTTCTCCACATTGTTCTTTAATGTGTTGATCATGTAGATTACTTGTTTCATTGTATTCTTGTTATTTTCATCCTAAACAATGAATATGCATTTCACCTTTGTAGGCACCTCTTAATCTTACATGAAGTTATGCATCTTTTCCAGTGTTTTTGCAATGCTACAATATGTTAATCCACTTTTTTATTATCTAGATCCTCTTAGAATCTAGCCCACAATTGATTCTGATCAATTGTTTGGTGTCTTTTTTTTCTTTCCCAGTACCAATGATATACAAATCCTCTAATCATTCCCCAATTTTGGAACTTTAATGAAAACACCTTCACCAGATGGCTAACTCTCATTGCACCCTAATCATCATCATAAATTTGTCCTTCTAACTTTTGACATTGCCACATGAAGCATGCCTTGAACTTATTCCAAGGATTAGAGTCTAACTTTAAAAAAATTGGGTCAAGCATCAAGCATATGGTGTAGCATCAAGAGTCGAGGGGAATAATTGCATTTTATCTCTCTCTAACAAGTCATAATCATTCTTTCAAATTTCAAAAGAGTTTGCATTGGGTCTTCATCATCTTGAAATTTTTTCATTCTAATACAATTCCAACGTCTTATTTGCTGAAGATTTGTTTCAAGTAATGGTGCTTCTTGTGTCTCTTTCCTTCATTCTTCTTGTGTCTCAATTTTTTGATTTGCTATAGTTTGAGGACTCTCTTGTGTTTGTTAAGAGGTCTTGCATGTTTCTTTCTCCACAACATTCACAAGTTGTATGTGGTAAAATATTCAAAGAAATATAGGTCGGAGCTCATGGAGATCTTGTTTCCATCTTGCTATTGCATTCTTTGAATATCTACTAGGAGGATATTTTATAGGGATGAATTGTAACGTTCCCCAACCCATCCAAGGAACATTACTTGTGAAAATACACATAAAATAAAATTTATTTTGCTAACCAATCTTGTAGCTTGCCAACTATGATTTAAACACATATCCAAAATTTTTATGATACCCATAATTAAATGCATCTACAACACTCTAGTCGACCATGAATGCAACTGATAAATCATTTATAACAACATGTAAATCATTCTCATTCACATAGTAAATGCACAACCATGAACTCATAAATAATTCAACAAAATAGATAAACACTTATCTTTTATAAAAGGTTTGTGAAACCAACTGCTTGGGAAGGATGTTCCACCCAACCATAGACCTGTTGTTCCAAATCTCAACAATAAGTCACCACTGAAATGGGGCTAGGAATCCACAAAAGAAGGGTGCCTCTCATAGTCCCCTCACAACTTAGTATCACACAACCCACTGTTCTCTCCTACAACTATCTTGAATTTCCTCCAACTCTCTTCCTATTGACCTTCCCAACCCAAGGAATGTACCCCTTAATTTCTCTTGGTCCACTGAGTGTCCCATTCATTTATCATGGTCTCTCTAACACATGTAGCTAGGAATCTCTTAGCTAGTCACTCAAGGGATCTCACTGCTAGCAAAAACCACCATCAAAACCAACAACTAACACCTGCTGATATTGTGCAACTCACTCAGGAGTTCACTCTTCAGGATTGACAACTTGGCTCTTCAGTTTCCAGCTCCAAAATACTAAAAAAATGCTCCAACATGCTCTAGAATTTGCCTAGCCTTGTTGTTTTAGCTCCCCAAGCTCTTCTACCATGTTCCCTCTTGTTGTTCACGTAAAAATTGCATGTTACTACCCATACGGATTTCCTCTCTTTCCCCAAGATAGTTGACTACTCACTCTGCAAAATGATGATTGATTCTTCCCCATGCTTTCCAATAACTGTGGGATGTGGCTCTCACACCCACCCTATGACATATATTCAATGATTGGGATCACATACACTCAACTAGAAATTAGAAGTTTTCCCAAAATGATAATAAAATTCAGAAATGGGTTTGTATTAGCACATATAAACCTTTTCGCTTTGGGCCCCCTCTTAGACACTATATTCTCTTGTGGAAAAATCATCCCTCATATCTTTCCATATTCCCAACAAATGGCATCATGTTATTTTTATTAAAAGCATAAAATGAATTTCTCATATTACATTGCTTGGCCACAATCATATTCCTATCTACATTATGCATTGAATAAACTAGGGATTATAGTGGGGATGTTACATTCCCCCTCCCTTACAATTGTGGATCGTCCCTGATGCACAAAACATGCCAAAAACATATACACATTTACATTACAATGTTAAAAAAAAAAACAATTTCTACAATTTTTTACCCTCCAACAATAGTTCAAACCAAAATATGTTGGATAGTTGGGTGTCATTGATGTCGTTGGACATTTGGTTGTCATTAATTTCAACAGACAGAAGTGGTTTTCATTGATGTCAACAGATGTGATGGGTGCATTTGAATAAATCTATAGGAATCCCTAGAGGTATGGTCATGAAAACCAAAGTTGTTTGGGGAATAAGGACATGAAGGAAAATGTAAATTCATGTAACACCATCATAGATGGATAGTCCTCATCATGCCATTTCCAACGGTAGGTGGTACATCACGTGGTTCCTCACAGTTGAGGAGATATGCCCTCTTGAATATGGAAGCCCCAAAGTATGGTTAAGAAGCCTTAAACAATTGTAACAAGAAGTGACCTGTCGACCCCAAATTAATTAAAAGAAGAAAAGTTGTTCCAAAAAAGAAATTACAAGTTGATCCCCTTACAATAAATATTAAGGATGTTGTTGGTAAAGTCGGCCTCAATGGAATAATCATTAAAAATTAAATTGAATTTTATTTGGGTCAAGTCGGCCCTATAAAGAGGGTGCCATATCTAGTATAAATAAGGCACCTAGGAGATCATTTGTTACATTAAACTACGTGATTTTTATCTGAGGTAACCAAGGAGTTTTGAGACAATTTTTAGAGGGAATATGAAGTGAATAAGGGTGAAATTCCAAGGGAGGATGAAGTCTTGTGATGATGTGTTCTAAGGTATGTTATTTAAAGACAATCTTACAATTTTTGCTATTTTATTTATTTATTTATTTTCTATCTGGAATGATTTAGATAGACACAATTGGAGGCTGTTGAGAAGACATATCAAGGTACCTATGGTAAAAATTTCCGCATCTGGGTCGTTGTAATTTTGGAGATACACTTTGTGGAAGATATAGTTTTTGACTAGTCCTGAAACTAGTCCCAAACAAGAGTTCCGGGTAAAACAGTAATAAATTCTTCATAGAGGATCCAAAATTTATCAGACCAATTGCAGTGGAAACATAACAATCTGTGGTATATTTAATATGAGTTTCATAATCATATATCAAATATTGAGTACGTGGCATGTTGCACAAGTTCACTCTCCAAAATATGATATAATTCAACAAGGTCTATCATTTTTGCTATAACTTATGTTCTGAGAAGTTTCAGACCTTGAAATTTTGAGATGGAAGAAAGATCTCAGAGTATCTATGCTTAGAATTTCATATCTTCATTCATTACATGTACACAGTTATACTAGTTGAAAGTTATGGTTTGTGACTAATGCAAAACTATCCCTCAAGACTGAGGTAAAGTTTGATGAATATGATATTCTCTTATTGCTAAAGTTGAGGAAGAGATACATGTATGAAATTTTGTGTATCAGGTCTGCTACATGATTAGATGTATGATTTACATGTGTTATTAAGAGTTATGTTTATGGTACATGCTCGAGGAATGTCTTGATGATGATGGTACATGATATGGTACACCTTTGTGATGATATGATATGTTGTTAGAAGTATATCTTGGCTATCTTGGTATCTGGTTTGGTATATGTCATGGTGATGTTATCACATGATTGAGGCATATTGTTGAGACATTGGCACATCTTGGATACATGGTACATGGTTGATGTACATAGCATGGCAGAGGTTGTGGTACATGGTTGATGGTTGATGGTTTTGGTATCCATGGGAGTGGATTTGGTTATAGATGGTTATAGATGGTATATCAATGATAAAGACAATGAAAAAAACAGTGATGGTGATAGTGACGGTGATAGGGACACTAATAGGTTGGATGATTGGTTGATCATTAGGCACATGTTTATGTGACAAAGTGACAATAATTGGTTGATGTGACAGAGTGACAATGATTGGTTGATGTGACAAAGTGACAGTAATTGGTTGATGTGACAGTGGTAGTCAAAGGTTGATGTGGCAGTGATAGTGACAGGTTGGTTGATGACAGTGGCAGTTACAAGTTGATCATTGGTAGTGACAGGTTGAGTCTACACTTATATTTCAAGGAGGAAGGATGGGGAAAGGAAAGGGGGCTGTATCCTCTTTCTGGTTGGTGTCGGAGTATTCAGGGAGTTATAGCTTCCTTCAGGTTGGTGCCTGTAAATCAGGGGGTCATAGCCTCCTTCCGATTGGTTCCAGAGAACATGGGGAATTGTAGCTTCCTTTATCTTGGTGCCTGTAAATTAGAGGGTTGGTGCTGGAGAATTTGGAATTTAGTTCTTCCCATGAATGCATTCTTGATATATATAAGAAAGCATTCTGTGGTTTTCTCATGTTTCAGTTTCCACGTAAATTTTGGTGTATTGTGTATATGATGTGATATTGTTGAATGGTACTGCTTATTTTTATATGCTCATGATATATTGAATGCAATAATAAATGATATACTGCTGATAAAGTTGAAGATTATATATTGTGATTGAAAGTGGTAAAACGTGATCATATTGATTCACCCCCTTCTCAGTATTCCAACAAAATCTCTCGTTCTTCTCAACCTGTCGACCCAAGGAATGTTCCCCCTTCACTGCTTTTAGTCCATCGAGATGCACCATTATTTTATCTAGGATATCATCACTCACTAAGAATTTCTGAGATGAGGCTCTAGAAATCTGGCTGTCCAAAATTGGAGCCTTGTGTATTTTAGCTTCTACTTTCTTCAAAATCGACAAAAAAATGTGGGTATTTTTCCTGCATAGTTCTTCATGCTCCCTTGTTGTATATTCAGGACCATAGAAGTTCCATTGAATCTTTACCATCCCTATGGATTTGTTCCTAAGCACTTTGAATTTACAGTCCAAGATGCGTATTGGTTCCACCCGAAAATCCCCTTCGTTTTCCACTTGGATCACAGTCCAATCAATTATGTGGTTAGGGTCAGACACATATTTATTTAATAATGATACATGAAAAACACTCTCATGGATGAAAGCAATGCTAAAATGTATGCAATTGGCCCTACCTTTTCTAATATTTTGAAAGGCCCACAATATCTTGCTGCCAACTTTGGGCAATAACCCAATATTATTGAACTTATTTTTGCTTTCACTTTTAGGAAAACATGTTCTCCCACTTTAAAATCTCTAAATATTTTGTTCTTGTCTGCATAGTTTTTCTGTCTATCCCGGGAAGCCTTTAAATTCTTCCCGATCTTTGTCATATGCTCTTCCATTTCTTTTAACAAATATAGCCCAATGATGGATTTGTTTGCTGGGTTGTCCCAACTCACTAGTGTGTTGCACTTTATACCATACAAAGCTTTAAAAGGACTCATTTTTAATGAGGTTTGATACCCATTATTATAGGAAAACTCAACTAAGTGGATGTATTCCCATTCTGATGGTTGATCCATGAAATACATCCTAAGCATGTCTTCAATTATCTTGTTGGTCCTTTCTATTTTCCCATCAGACTCTGAGTGATATGTTGTACTAAGATTCAGATTTGTTCAAAAGCCTTTGAACAAACATTGCCAAAATTTGGATGTAAACTTGGAATCTCTGTCTGAAACTATTTCCTTAGGCACTCCATGTAGCATGGAAACTTCCTTCATGTATATCTCTGCAATGTTTGATGCCTTATGTGTTGTCTTTATGGGAATAAAATGCACTACCTTAGTCAATTTTCCCACTACCACCATGATGTAATAATGATGCTTCATTGTCCTACATAGATTTGTAATAAAATCTACCGTGACCACCTCCCACTTCCATTTTGGAATGGACAATGGTTGCAATAGCCTTGTTGGATGTATGTGCTATGTATTTACCTTTTGGCACTCTAGACACCGGGCTATGTAGTTAGCCATTTCTTTCTTCACCCCCAATGAAAAATATTGGCTCCTCATAGCTATAATGGATTTATAATATCTCGGGTGCCCAACATATGGCACGTTGTGAATTTCTCTCATCACGACATTTTCCAGCTCTGTGGAATTTAGCACATACATCGTGCCTTTGTACAAGAGGATTCCATCCTCTTTTAAATCATAATTTTTATTTTTCTGCTATGAATTTTCTTTTTGTATGTTGGAGCAGACAATTTTGGGGTTCAATGCAGTAAACAATGATTATAGTTAAGGAATGGACCAAAGGAAGCAGTGTGTGCTAGGAAAAGAAGGAAAAGTAGCATGACATAAGGAAAATAAATCAACGTGCCAGGAATTAAGGAAGATCATCGCAGGGTCAAGTAAGGAATGGCTGGATCGAAGACCAACTGCGCAGAAGGTAGTTAGACTGTGGACAAGTTGAGTACACTTAGAATTAGGGTTTTGAGTCATGATGTAAGGGTTTTTACCCATTTTGTAATATAAATAGAGGATGCATGAGGTAGCTAGGAAGTTGTTGATGTTGTAGTTGTTGGATTTTTAACTTATGTATGTCGAGCAACATCATTGAGTTTTGAGTCGTGGTACTAGTCTTGTTGGAGTTGTAGAGCTCGAATGTTGTCAATCTGGAGAGTCATGAAGTATAATTGAGGGTCAGGTCACAAGCTGTGGAGCTTGGTGCGACACTGGTCCACCTCACTTTACTACACTTATGTGCATTATAAATGCACCCTTGGATGTAACACACGCAACGTTGATTGTTGATGAAGAATAATAAAATAAGCATAAGATCTTTGTGGACGTAGCCCAGGGGGGGTGAACCACAGTAAAATAATGTGTTGTGATGTGTTTCATGATGTTTTTGTTGTTTATGCATATATGAATGAATGATGAATGGTTAGAATAGTATTTTGTAGCACACAGTACTGATAACACAGAATGAAATAAATTTTAGGTCTAGATAATACGATGCATGTTAAAGTAAAAGTAGAAGAAGTAGAACATCTCGAATCCCTTCCATGATTGCAAAATCTTGGGTCATGCAATCACCCATAATCCATATTAGGTGAGACTGCAGTATGCACTCTGTGTGCAATGTTGCCTCTTGGTTTACCAGAGGGGCCAATGGTTTCTAGGGTTTTGTTGGAGAACTAAGGTAGAACCCGAGCTAGCCCATACATCCAACAAATGGTTCCGTTGTTGGCTGGAACTCAGAAGAATAGTCTGGAAGGGGCTTGGTGAAGAGAATGCAATGGTAGAAAGGGACGTCCAGGCCATGGAATCCTACGAAGTAAGAGATTGAAAGATGGTTGGAGACAAAGCAACCAGAGTTTGCGCAGAAAGATAACAAAAGTTTTAGGTACACATAGTGCCAGTATTTATAGAGGTACGTGTTTACTGATTTGCATGAGGCATTTTTCTGTTCTTTTCCAAAATTATTGCAAGAGTGGATATTGAGGTTGAACGATACTCATCCCACGAATCAGATTAGACCTGTAGAGAGGACTACTAAGAACATTGCGTGATTGGAAAGGGTTAATAATAAATTCACGCATGTAATAGATTTTTGGTTAGACAATATTATTGCAGGGTTTATTACTAAGTTTATAGTATATACAACCAAGTCATATACTACTGCAGAGAAAGATTTCTTGAAGGGACCAAGAGGGAGGTACATTATGTCACTCTACACATTGATTAAGATCTTATTGCATGATAAAGGCATGATGAACATGGAATCAGACAACTAGATCACTTTGCATGCATGGGGGAACTGGGGGAAGCACTAATAAATATATGAGATATGGTGAATGATATGGAGAGTAGCCAAAAGAAGGAAGGAATGGGACCCATAATGATGGATGAGGAATAGACCAGGGAGATATTGAGCAAAGCAAGAGTGACCCACAATAGATGACCCTACCAATATAAGATCAATAGTAAGAAGAGGGTAGTAGCCAAGTGAAAAGGCTTGGACATTGATGAGGAAGAGGTAGAGGATCTTTGTGCGACGAGGCAGATTGAGGAAATCCTGTGCGCCACATATGAGAGGAAAACCAGAGGTCAATGGTCTAACGCAGAAGAAGGATCTCCATTCCAGATCCAAATTAGTGTGGAACCCACAACCCCATGTGCGACTAAGACATCTAAATAAGAAAAAGTGGTTAGCCAGCAAGTGATTAGTGGTAGAATATTTTTGGATGAGGTTCTAATTCAAGTGGAAGTATTTCAGCAAGTAGTAGTCAAGTTTCTACACCACGCGGAGGTGGTAGAACAACAAGCTTTACAATGGCAGGATAAGATCCCACTATTAGGTTACATGAGTTCCATGGAGAAGGGTTAGAGGACCTAGAGAAGCATATTTTCATTTGTGAAAATATTTGGGTAGCCAAGTATATTACAGATGAAGATACGAAGGTTGTGCAGTTGGAAATCACATTCAAAGACCACAAATTGGATTGGTACACAGGTCTCGCAGTAAATAACCTGATAGGAGCACCTACAACCGTCATAGAGGTGAAAAGACAATTAATTAATGAATTTTAGAATCCAAGTTCAAAAGACCAGTTCATGAATGAGATTATAGAGATTAAGTAGAGTCCAGGAGAATCAGTCTCGGAGGTTGATCAGAAGTTCAAAAGGCTGAAAGGTAAGTTGAAGTACCATATCATTGATATGCAACATAGGAATTTGTATATTAACTCTCTATTACCACACTTGAAGTATCCTTTGAGGCAACATAAATTTCAGAGTGAGGTTGAGGCTCTACACACAGCTTTGCAATTGGAGGAAAATCAATACAAGCATAATGATCCAGCTGTGGAAGAGTTGAGGCAAGATTTGAAGAACTTGACATTTCAATTGAATAAGAATAAAGGTAAGGAGAAAAGGGAAGATGTTTGGTGTACATTATGCAATATATAAGGTCATCATAAGAATGAATGTCCATTATTCGCGCAATACATAGGACTAGGTATGGGAATTTTTTTTTTCAGGAGGATGACGGTGTGAGATATGCAGGACACATGGACATGATCCCTATCATTGTACCATGATGCAGAAGTATCAGACAATACTGAAGACTACATTTTGTAACTTTTGTAAGTTAGTTGGACATGAATACAAGGACTGTATAACCTTGGAGATAATGAAGGAGAGGACATCAAACACTTATAGGGTACATGATGAATTAATGACAACATAGCCTACGCAACAACCACAATATAATCACGCGCAACAGTTTCAAGGACAACCATAGTATAACAATGTGCAATAGTGTGCAACGCTACCACAATATAATAATGCACATCCGCAGTATAATCATGCACCTCAATATAATACATAGTGGGGAGATAATTAGGGTAATAGAGGAGGCTATAGAGGAGGTGGCCACAGAGGAAGAGGATTTGGAGGAGGTTGAGGACCAGTACTTTGTCATAATTTTCAGAAACCTAGACACTGTGCAAGAGATTTTCCATTGCCACCTGCGACATGTATGTATTGCCGCACAACAGACCATGAGACAAAAGATTGTTCGACACTGTCGGTAAAGATACAATAAAAGAGGAACCAGAATAATCAAAATGTGTAATGGATTGTTGTAGAAAATAGATAAGAGTATGGGAAGAGGATCAATATATTTACTAGAGGTGGAGCTAATATAGGAGATGATGCAACAAAGCAGAACCAGAATATACACTAGTGGGTAAGGAAGAATGTAGAACATGAGCAGAAGTTTGATGCACACAAAGAAAATGAGACCTTCAAAGAAGCTAGACAAGATATTTTGAAGGAAAAAAGCCAATAGATGATGTACCGGTGTATGACATGCCCCAGTTATTTGATTAGACCAACAAGGAGCAACCTGCAGAAAATTTCAGTAATTTAAGAAACTTTTTGGTATCTTGTGTAAAGCTATTAAACGATAAGTCATCTCTGCAAGTATTACAGAATTTGTTAGCAAAATGTAATGCTAAGGAAGAAGGGATAAAGACAGTCAATCATGTCCGAAATAAGAGAAGAACAATTAGAGAATTTAGATTGAATGAAAACATTAGAGATTTCAATATGGGGCATATCATACTAGACTTAGGGTCTGAAGTGAATGTTTTACCTAAGAAGACATGGGAAGCTATGGGAGAACCTAAATTGGGGTATTCACCAATTTAATTGAAGTTAGAAAATCATCACAAAGTGGTGCCAATTGGTAGATTGAAGGGGATTCCAGTAGATCTATATGTTGTGCGCACCATGGCAGAATTTGAAGTCATTGGCATAATAGATAATGCTACACCCTATCCAACACTATTGGGACTGGATTGGGCTTTTGATAATCGAGCTATTATTAATTTGAAGACTAGGAAAATGATCTTTGAATCTAGAGAATACAGAGTTATTTCACCTTGATATCCCTGAGAAGGTGATAGATACATTCAATCTGTGACGAAAAACTTCATTTCAGTCGAGGTGAATCAGTTGTACAAAACTACCACACGTGAAGATGATTATATGAACCAAACTATAGATGGAATGATGAGTTGGAGGAGTATTAGTTCTTGTGATTTAGACTCTGACACGTGACTGAAAAACTAAAAACAATGATTACATGAATTATCTACCAGAAGATGAGCCAAAATGACATGCGCCCTGAGATGGATTGGATCCGAGGTAAGAGAACCTCTCACTTTTTATGGTCATAATAATTTAGAAGAATTTTTAGCAAAGTTTGAATTAGAAATTTTGGAGAATCAAAGGCTATTAGTTTTATACATGGCATTGAAAGCAACACTTGCTTGACGGTGGGGTACACATAAGGAGAAGGTTAAGAACTGGTTTTAGTGCAATAGGTTACTGCGCATTGGATTTGGCACAGAGCAGGAGAATTTTTTTTGGAGAAATATGATGGGATTGGACAACCCAAAGAACACATAGATAGATGTATGTTCCAATGGAGATTGGCACTACCAGAAGAATGGCTGCATCACTTTATTCACACACTAGAAGGCATTCTGAAGAACTGGTACATAAAGAAGGAGCAATGCAGGGAAACTGAAAATTGGGAAGAAATGCAACAAAATTTTATGGTTACATTTTCCTTTGAGCATGAGAGTCCAGAGATAGATACAAATTAAAGGTAGTAAGGGACATGATTTTTGAAGAGCACGAAGTAGATATTATGATAGCTTATCAGAACCAGAAGAGACAAACAATTAGACAATTGCTTCCATGTTATCATGGCACAGAAGAAGAAGACCCAGCACAGGATAACCCACGCGATATCAATATCCCAAAATTTGAAGGAGAAAGAGAAGTAGAAGGTCCACAGTTAGAGTCAAAATATTATGCAATCCCACTGATGATATAGAAGGTAAATATTTGAACAACAAAAAATCTGAATATTGCAAGTATTGGAGATTATTGGGACAATCCGACAATAGAACGAATCACAAAGTTACTGTGTGGATACAATGACTTGTTTCCTGCGACATTTTCATAGATGAAGGGGCTAGTAGGAGAACTTGGAGAGATGAATATCCCTTTGAAGCCAGATGCCAAACCTATAAGACATAGAACCTACAGATTGAATCCAATATACAAGGAGAAAGTGAAGGCAAAAATTGACAAGATGTTAGAAGGTGGTGTTATAGAACCTGTGGAAGAATCAAAATGGATCATCCCTATGGTAGTGTACGAAAGGAAGAAGGGGGGAATCATGATCTATGTTGACTTGAGGAAGTTGAATGATGCTTATTTACATGATCCTTTTCCTAACCCATTTACAGATGAAGTTTTGGAGAATGTAGGAGGTCAAGAAGCTTATTCATTCACAGATGGGTTTTTCAGGATATCATCAAATGAGGATAGACATAAGACTACATTTCCAATAGAATGGGGATCATATCAACACACAGTGATGCCATTTAGACTGAAGAATGCACCAACCATTTTTTCAAGGGTAGTGGTAGCATCTTTTAAGGATTTCATACATAAGTTTTTAGAAGTTTACTTGGATGATTAGACAATGCTTATTTTATTGAAGGATCATGTTGAAGTATCGAGACTAATGTTGGATAGGTGTAGATAGTGTCAGATTCAATTGAATATTAAGAAATGTATTTTTAGCGCACCTGTTGGGAGTTTATTAAGGAATGTGGTGTGTAAACAGGGTCTGCTGGTTGATCATGATAAAATTGTTGTCATAGTTGATTTACCACTACTGAAGTCAGTGCGCCAATTGAAGAGTACACTTGGTCATACAAGATATTATAGGAAATTCATAAGGGGATATGCACAAATTACTGCGCTGATGGAGAAATTGTTGAATAAGGACATCAAGTATCGGTGGAATGATGAATGCCAATAGAGTTTGGAAATTCTGAAGGAGAGGATGGTCACTACGCCAATTATGGTGTTTCCTGATTGGTCAAAGGAGTTTCATGTGCATGTAGATGCATCATCAATAACACTAGGAGCAATATTGACACAACCAGGAGAAGGTGATATAGATCACTCTATTTCCTTTACAAGAAGGAAGCTGTCAGACTCAAAGTAGAACTACAATACTACAAAAATAGAAGGATTAGCCATGGTTTATGCATTGCAGAAATTCATACATTACTTATTATGCCAACATTTTAATATGTTTACAGATCATTCTGCTCTTAGATACTTAGTTAATAAGCTAGTGTTGGGGGGGAGAATATGCAGATGGATGTTGTTATTTCAAAAGTTTGACTTTGAAGTTGTGGTGAAACTTGGAAGATTGAACGCAGGACCTGATCATTTGTCCAAGATAACCAATGGAGAAGAACCAAGCAGTTTGGAAGAAAAATTTCCTGATGCTCAACTATTTTCAGTACAGATTGCAGATGAATATTTTGCTGACATTATTGAGTTTTGAGTACAGGAGTGGCCCCAAGAGAATTTAATACTACACAAAAGAAGAACTTGGTAGTAAGAGCTACAGATTATCAACTCATTGCAGGTCATTTATACAATCTTGGAGCAGATAACATTTTGAGGAGATGTGTGATGGCATGAATGACCCATTATTTTAGCAGAAGCGCATGAAGGCATAGCTAGAGGAAATTATGCAGGGAAAGATACTGCACAAAAGATATTTCACGCATGATTATGGTGGCCAATAGTTCATAAGGATACACATGAGTACTGTCATAATTGTGATGTATGTCAAAGGGTTGGAAAGCCACCGAGGAGGGATGAGATGCCATTGAGACCCCAAGTAACTTTGCAAGTATTTGATAAATGGGCAGTAGACTTTGTAGGACCAATTGACCCACCAACAAGAAGATCATGGGCAAGATACATTATTACATCAAAAAAGTACTTGAATAGTTGGGTAGAGGCAATAAAAATGAAGGATTGCAGTGCACATAACGCAACACACTTTCTATTTGAATATGTAGTCACAAAGTTCAGATGCCGTATAATTTTGATCAACGATTAAGGGACACATTTTATTAACAGTACAATCCAGGAAATGCTTTAAGAATTTGAGATATATCAACATAAGAGCAGTCCATATCACCCTCAAGCTAATGGAACAATTGAAGCGTTTAACAAAATATTGGAGAATGCCTTGACAAAGATTTGCAATGTAAACAGGGATGACTGGGATTTAAAGGTACCAAAAATACTTTGGGCTTATAAAACTACATGTAAGAAGCTAACATGGCATACACCCTTCAGATTGGTATATGGACAAGAAGCATTAGTTCCCTTGGAGTATTTGATACCAAGTCTTCACATTGCAACTATCACATACATGACAAAAAGAGGCACAACACATGAAAAATTGGCTTAACTTATGGAATTGGAAGAAGATAGGATCATAGCTATTTTCCATTAGGAAGTACATAAAGCAAACAATAAAGCTTGGCATGATAGACATATTAAGAGGAAGAACTTCAAAGAAGGAGATCTGGTTCTCCTCTATGACAGTAAATACTTGCAACACCCATGGAAGCTTAGAATGCATTGGCTAGGGCCATATGAGATAAAATTTGTCATAGATGGAGGTGTTGCGCAGTTGCAGGACTTAGCAGGTAAGGAAGTTCAAGGATTGGTGAATAATAGTCGACTGAAACTATATAGGGACAATCAACCCACTAACCCTCAGTAGTTGCAGCGCATAAGTTAGACTTGTACATATTGTAAATAGTAGGAGTTAAAAGAAGAAAAAGTAGAAAAAGGTAGAAAAATGAGAAAAAGAAAAAAAGAAGTAGTTAGAGAAATAAGTGATAGAAAAATAGTGGGAAGTTACAACGTGCAATAGAAGTTAAGAAATGGAATGATAGAACCGCACGATAGAAAAAACAAGAAGTGAAAACACTGTGTGTAGAAAAACTAGGATAGAAGGAAATTTGAGTGCGCCAAAGAAATATGGCAGTAGAAAAATATTGCACACCAGAAAAACAAAATAGTCGGCAAAAGAAAAACCGGTCGCCAGAAAAATAAGGCACGAAATGAACATTTATGATAATGAATTAAGCGTACCTGACAATATTTGGATAATTTATGACAACACTATAGAAGTAAGAATCGTGTCCAATAAGCCACATTGTGATTTCAAGCGAACATAGAGCTAAGGAGAGAGAAGCTAAGACCGAACATATGATTTAGGAGGCAATTAGTGAATTTTTCAAGCAAACCCACGCAGATTTAAGCAATATGGCACCACCAAAGGTTGGAGCACCCAGTCAGATATTGAGGAGAACCCACATCAACAAAAGATAATCGTAGAAACTAGAACCAAAAATTAAAAACTCTACGTAGCCGGAGGGAGTTGTGGATGTGGATGTCATTCCTTCCCCGATCATCGAACTCGCGATCCCTATAGTGGTAGAGGAGAAGGATCCAACTCTTGTGATAGAACAAATGGATATTGACCCACATAACACAATAGAGGAGAAAAACTTGACAAAACAACCCAGCGTGGACACAATCCAACCAACAAATGAAGCAAATGACAAAAGAACTGAGTCCAATGAACCGAGGGTTCAACTTGGCATAGAGCGAGAGCCACGGGAGAAAATAAAAGTAGATGATATCACAGGGCAACAAGATTCTGGTGTAGAAGAGGAAGAGGAAGAGAAAATGTGCCAGAAGTCAGGGCCCTCAAGGGCGCCAACAAAGGGGAAAGGGAAACAAACTGTCCAAAGGTCACCACACAAGAGGCCATAGGTAACCCTTGTGTTACCGTGCATACCAGCAGGAGTGAAGGTTTTACCAAATTTTCTAGGATGCATAGATAAACTGGGCTATGCGGACCACGATGTGAATTTTTTTTTTTTATGGAATTTCAACCACAAGTATACCTAGAGAGCAAAGGGGTTAGTGTGACAGGAGTACCAATACTGGAACCCAAACAATGGATATAAGGTCTATGTAATACAAACATAATGAAACCGTTAGAGATCACACATTTTGGAAGGGGTAAGGACGTAAATAGTTGCGTCAAACAATTACTGGCAGTTGTGCATGGAGGAATTCTATGACTGGATAGGCCAGTCTCAATCGACGTCAAGTTAATTGCAAAAATAACAGGTCTTCCCATAGACGGTGAGAAACCTGCACAATATCTGGATGACAAGACCAAGGAGAAATCCTTGGCGTAGGAAATTAAGAAAACCTATGGAATAGAAAGAGGATCGAGGGGGATCATTATAAACATAATCAATGAACCCACAAAGAGGTTAGTAACAAAACTTATGGTATGTAAATTGCTAAGGAAGTGTCGCAAGGAAGAGGAGCCAACATGGGTAATAACAGTAGTCGCGTAGTGCGTGAAGGGGACTCTACTGAGCTGGAGTCCATATTTATTGAACTTGTTTTTGGTTGATTGTCAAGATGCCCAAGGTTTAGGGATGGAGTTACATTACTCATGGTTGATAATTCTTATTGCATTATAGGGATTGAAACACCCCAAATACAACATATTATGTTAGAGAATCGGAAAATGTCATGCAACGCAGTATGAAACATTGGGGCACACAATTGTTGCAAGGGAAAGAAAGACAAACTCCAACATATTTGCGACATATCTTGAAGGAATACATGAAAAGGTGGCTGAAACTTGGATGATCCCACCAGAGGTGGTGGAGGAATACAAGAAGATAGCCAACTTCAAAGCATCAAGGCACAATATGTGGATCCAGGAAAAAAGGGATCCAAATAAGGAGTGGTTGCAGATGAGATACTGCGTCAAAAAAGAAGAAGTGCAATGGAAAATGAAAGACTGGAAGGATAAATGGAAGGTTCCAGTGGAGCCAATAAAATACAAGCAATCATCAAAAGCGCCCCCCTCACAAAATAAGAGTACCCCAACAGTGAATACAAGAGTAGTAGCATGGCACGCAAAGTAGACAGGGGGAGCGCAACAACAAGAACACTTAGGTAGAAAAAGGCTATCCCCAAGCCTGTCACACAACGGAAGGACCGTGCAAATGCCACTAATGGGGAGACACATAGGGAAGATAACATCCTTGCGCAGGAGGGACAAGTAGGAGGGGATATACGTGAGACATAAAATCAATCACAACAGAGGAAACAAAGTCAAGGACACTCAAGAGGACTATCTTATATTCAGGTGGAGTGCGCAAGAAAATGAAGGTGCATAAAGAGGTCCCCCGGTATACAATAACAAAATATGGTGCAGACTTAGTCGCGGAAAGAGTACAGGACCATGCCGCAGAAGCATATGAAGATGCAGAAAAATAGAAAGAGAAGATAATGCAAAAGATGACAAAAGTTAACAGGTCTTGGAGCAGATACAATTTACCAAGGCGCAATACAAAGGACAAACACAACAACAAAAAACAACGCACGAACAACACATGCTAGCACAGAGTGAGGAGGAGACAATATAGATAATGTCATTGGTGTCTGAAAACTTTATCATTACTAAGGACATGTTGAAAATGGATGAAGAAATGGCACATAAACAAGTCAAGGATGTAGAACAAATGGAATTGATATTGGCTAAGATACCAACAAAAGCGCTATATAAGTTACAAATGAGTGTCGCACAAGAAGTTCAATACAGAGCCAAGACGAATGCAACAAACTTGGAGAGAGACAAGGAAGAGAAGGAGGTGCTAGAGACAGTTCTTAAAGAAGTGCATATCGAACATGATGGGGAAAAACAATGCGCAAATAAACTGGAGCAAAGACTTGAGGAAGTCTTCCAAACAATTTCGGACAACGCACTAGCAAAAGAGATCAATGCAGAATAAAAGATAAAAAGAATAGCGCAGATGATGGATGGGTATAAATAGGAGATAAGAGAGTTGGTAGAGAAGATGACGCCAACCATAGGTCCTCCAGAAGTCAGATCAGAGAGGGAGCAACATGAAATAGAGCACACATATATCATCGCACTAGAAGTGAAAGAAGTAGCATAGCTCTACGAAAGGACCGTGTTGTTAGAAAAAAGGATCGCAGAGCAATAAAATAAAACAAATGTGGAAATAAAACACATAAGATACACAATACAATAGAGACATAGATATATGTGGTTCACCTAGTGTGGGCTACGTCCACTAGAGAAATTTCTAGGTACTTCCTTATTATTATCCAGTAAAATGAAGGGACATAACCTACATCGCACCTGTTGTAACTTCGTCATATTTCTCTCACAGTCTCCTCTCTTAGAATACAATATTCACACACATACACAATTGCAATACAATTCTCTCATAAAAGAGGGTTGCCTTCTAGGGAAAAAAATCCCTAAAATAACTTCTACCATCAAATCTGTGAACTTATAATGAACGGTCTAGATTGACTATGAAATTACAATATTTTACAATGCAATTTTTCCCAAAATTTCTCTTCGGGGGCGCTACCCCTGAATCCCCCACTAGGGGGGGGGGGGGCTACAAAAATTGTCTCCCCCCCCCTCCCCCCTGGAAAAATTAGTGGGGAAATCCCCCCACACCCCCCCACCAGGAAATGGGGTCCAATCACGACTGAAAACAAACCTCTGAATCAGGAAGATAATCATGCTCCACAACCAACACGCGCAGATTCGAACGAGCCTGGAAGAAGATTAAGGGATACAACAGTTGGATCAAAGGCAAGAGAAGATGAATACCACATTCCAAGATTTGAAGCAAAGACAAAAGCCAATGAGTATTTCAGACAGTCTCAAAAGCACGCAGGAGATGAAAAACTTGCAGGTATAGGTAAGGTCCGCGCAAGAGGAAAATCTAGCACGACAAACTCAATTAGAGCCGCTTCAGGAACAAGCCGAGAAGATGATAACATAGTTGGATACATAAAAAGGAAGGCTGGAGAAAATGCACTCGAAGAGTTTAGAAGTGTTGAAGGAGCACGTAACAATGCAGATGGTGGAGACCTTGAACGAGAAGAGTGCATAGGCGAAGAAAAAAGTAGATGCACTCTCAAAGAAGTTCCAGACATTAGAGAAATCAATACAGGAGGCATACATTACTTGAGTGGCTCGGGACGAGCCACAGGTAAGTGTTGGGGGTTTGTTGGAGCAGACACTTTTGGGTTTCAATGCAGTAAACAAGGCTAATAGTTAAGCAATGGACCAAAGGAAGCAATGCACGCCAGGAAAAGAAGGAAAAACAGCGCGACAGAAGGTAAAAGAAGCAGTGTGCCAAGAATTAAGGAATGTAAACAGAGAGTCAAGCAAGGAACGGTTGGATCGAAGACCAACCGCGTGGAAGGCAGTTAGAATGTGGAAAAGTTGAGTCCACTTAGAATTAGGGTTTTTACCCATTTTGTAATATAAACAGAGGATGTATGAGGTAGCTAGGAAGTTGTTGATGTTGTGGTTGTTGGGTATTTTTGGATTTTTAAATTATGTATGTTGAGCAACATCATTGAGTTTTGAGTCATGGTACTTGTCTTGTTGGAGCTGTAGAGCTCAGATGTTGTCAATCTGGAGAGACATGAAGTATAATTGAGGGTTAGGTAGCAAGTTGTGGAGGTTGGTGCGACACTGGTCCACCTCACTTTACTAAACTTATGTGCATTCTAAATGCACCCTTGGATGTAACGCACACAACGCTGGCTATTGATGAAGAATAATAAAATAAGAAGAATATCTTTGTGGACGTAGCCCAGTGGGGGTGAACCATGGTAAAATCATGTGTTGTGATGTGTTGCATGATGTTTTTGTTGTTTATGCAATTATGAATGAATGATAAATGAATGATGAATGATTAGAATATTATTTTGTAGTGGGAAATATTGATAACGTAGAATGAAATAACTGTTAGATCTAGATAATATGATGCATGTTAAAGTAAAATTAGAAGAAGAAGAACATCCCAAACCCCTTCCATGATTGCATACACTTGGGTAATGCAATCACCCATAAGCCATCTCTAGTGAGACTGTGTTGTGGACTCTGTGTGTAGTGTTTCCTTCTGGTTTACCAAAGGGGCCGATGGTTTCTATGGTTTTGTTGGAGAACTAAGGTAGAATTTGGGTCATCCCATACATCAAACATTGTAAATTTTCCTTTATTTGAAAATAAATCGGATCTGAATTTGTTGGTTCAAGAATTTTATCCTTCAAATATGTCATGTTATGCTTATGGATGAAACATGTACTTCATGGGATCTTCTGCTGAGTGCATCAACCACCTGATTTTCCTTTCCCTTAATATGTTTAATTTCAAAATCATACTCACTAAGAAACTCCAACCATCGAGTTTTCCTAGAATTTAGTGTTGCTTGTCCAAATAAATGTTTCAGACCACAGTGATATGTTCTTAGTTCAAACCTCTTCCCCATGAGGTAATGTCTCCACATTTTTAATGCATGTACAATTGTTGCTAACTCTAGATTATGAGTAACATAATCTCTCTCATGCTCCTCTAGTTTTCTAGATTCAAAACATACCACATTATATTTTTGACCGAGGACTCCACCAAGCCATTCCTTACATGCATATGTGCACACTACAAAGTTTTCATTTGGATCTATAACCTTTAATATGGGCGCACTTGTCAAAATTATTTTCAACTGTTAAAAACTTTCTTCACATTTCAAAGTCTTCTCAAATTTCACTCCTTTTCTTTTGTAACGAAGTGATTGGGACTGCAATATTTGAAAACCCCTTTATGAATCTTCTGTAATAACTGAAAAGACCCATAAATGACCTGAACTTCGTCACATTTCTTGGTATTGACCAACCTTAATGGCCTCTATTTTCTCGGGATCAAATGCTATCCCATTTGCTGAAATAATATGCCCCAAGTAATGGATATTCCTTTGATAAAAGATTCACTTACTTAGCTTGGCATATAATTTATTCTCCCTTAAAACATTTAGCACCATTCTGATATTCTCTTCATGCTCCTCTTCAAACTCAAAGTAGATGAGAATGTCATCTAAGAAAACAATTACAAACTTGTCCAGGTACTCCTTGAACACTCCATTCATTAGACACATAAAAACAACCAGGGAATTTGATAGTCCAAATGGCACTACCGTGAATTAATAATTCCCATACCTTGTTCTAAATGTTGTTTTGTTGATATATTATTCTTTTATCCTCACTTGATGATAGCTAGATCTCAATTCTATCTTGGAAAATATTATCGCACCTTTTAGCTAATCAAATAAATCATCAAGCCTTGGCAAGTGATATTTGTTCTTTATAGTGACCTTATTCAATTGTCTAAAATAAATACACAAACTTAAGGTTCCATCTTTCTTTTTCACAAAAATAACCAGGGCTCCCCAAGGTGACACACTTATGTACCCCTTCTTCAAAAGTTTTTTCTAGTTGCATCTGTAATTCTTTCAATTCGGGTGTTCCCATTCTGTAAGGTGTCTTGGAAACTAAGGAAACACCTGGAACCAAATCAATAGAGAAATTGATATCCCTCTTTGGTGGAAACCCTAGTATTTCCTCAAAAACATCTGCAAAATATATCAAGATTGGATGTTCTTCAAGATTTGCCATTTTGTCTCTAGTTTTCTCTTTTGTAAGGTGTCTTGGACACTAGGGCAACACCTGGCACCAAATCAATAGAGAAATCAATATCCCTCTTTGGTGGCAGCCCTGGGATTTCCTCAAAAACATCTGTAAAATATCTCAAGACTGTATGGTATTCAATATTGGTCATTTTATCTCTAGCCGTCTCTTGCATATGGGCTGCAAAAATTTGACATCCTTTCATGAAACTCTTTTTCAGTTGCATGGATGAAATTTATCTAACAACCACATCTCTTGGAACTCCTTGAATATTTCCTTGTTTCCCTTTCTCATCAAGACAAAGTTATTGTCTTGTTGTAACAATCTAGGACAACATGGTGTTTTTCCAACCAATCCATGCCAATTAGACAGTCATATGAACCCAAATGTATAATTTTCACATCTACCTTTGTGTTGAGTCCATTCATGTCTATTGGGAAATCTTTAACCAACTCATTGATATTTCTCTTAGCCCTCGTGGATAACTGAACTAACCAATATTTCTTATACTTACTCCTTGGAAAATGAAATATTTCAATAATATTAGAGTTTATGTAACTATGGCTAGCTCCAGAATCAATTAAAATTGCTATGGGTTGGTTATCAATCTTACCTTCCATTTCAATCACGTGTGATTGATACTCTGCTTGCTTATTGTACAAGGCTGCATAAATCCTTGGCATGCTTCCTCCTATATATTCCATAGTTTTAGCCTCCTGAATGTTGTGAAAAACTCTCATCATTTCTTCTTTGTGAGGGAAATCCTTATATACGTGAGTCCCCTCACATCCCCAACATTGTATAGGTTGTTGCCTTGGCCTTTTCCAAGTCTTTTGAAAAACTGGCCTCCCTCTACTTTGCTCATAGAGATGTCTTACTCTCCTTATGGTCTCCTCCAATGTATTAGGGTTATCATATTGTATCTTGTCACCATAGAAGGAGGGTAACCCATTAAAAAACCTTTGGATTTTGACTTGCTCATCCTTTATGAAGTCAACATACTTCAAAAATTCAAAGAAGCTATTTTCATGTTCGTCCATGGACCTGCTTCCTAACTTTAGTTCAAAGAAATATTTCATGTTCTTCTCATATTAATGCCCAGACAAATATTTCTCTTGGAAATATCCTTTGAACTGCTTCCATGAGACCCGCTTATCATCAATATGCTTGGCTTGCTGAAGCTGATCCCACCACATGGATTCCTTTCCTTGCAAGTGGTAGGTTGTAATTCTTCTTTCTATCATGGAGAGGTAATCATGCAACTGGAAATATTTCTTCATTTCCAACAACCAGGCCTAGACATCTTCTCCCCTCCTATGCTCACCATTGAAAGTGGGTGTCTTGATCTTCCTGACTTCACCTTGCAAGATGTCTCCCTTAGACCTACTCCCTTAGGCTTATCCCTTGCCTTGAACTAACATGATCTCTCCTAGTGGATTACTTTGGAGAATGATGGTGCCTGCTTCTACTCCTTAACTGTCTATCACTCCCATGCCCATCCCTTCTGCTATGGGATTTGGATGTTGTCACTTGTCTAGCACTAGCTTTGGGATTTGTGCTAGACTCCTTATTGAATTACTTCTACAACATGTTCAAACTATGAAGTATCTCTACCTAAGCCTTCATAATATTTTCATTATCAACGCTATAGCTCTGCACTTCTCCATGTAGGATTCTCATAGTTACAAGCTCTTGCCTATCTCTTCTTCCATTTGATTCAATCTCAACATTCCCCATGCTGACATGCAAACCTCTGAATTCCTCTTCATGAATATAGGATCCTTATGCATATTACATTGATGTGACTCTCATATGGAAAACAAACTACTTCTCTGAACCTCTAACTTTGTATAAAATGTGCATGCAAACAATTTATGTTAGATGAAATAAACACATACAGAATTTGGAAAAGAAATCATAAATTTTATACCCTTTAATGCCATTAGTCATCTTCCTTTGAGTTTACTGCAATTTTTTTTCTCAAATTAATTATTTGGGTTGATACATGGATTCTCCTCCTCAAGACCTTTCCACCAACTATTTATTTTCCCAATTCTGATTTCCAAGTAAAAAGTTATGGTCTTCAAAAGTTTTGACCATTTTCCTTTTTTCATCCCTGCATGCTACATGTGTTCTCTTTTTCTACTAGCACATTTGTAGATACCCAGAACTCAAATATGGATCCATGGCTGACTTCTACAACCACGAGCTTTCCATAGACTTCTCTTGGGCCCCAAACTGACTCATGAGCTAGGAGTTATGCCCTCTAAAAGAATTTTGGTATTAAATTTTACCCTTGACTGTTCTGGCCACAACTCCCTCATACTAGCTCTCTTTGGTGAACAATTTAGCTTACCGGAAATCTCTCTCTGAGCTCTACAATTTTAGAAGTAGAAACCATGTTCCTTGCAACATGACTATCATCGAAAATCGTAATTTTCGGAGAAAATTTCACAAAATTATTGTTGTAACAGTATTTAGATCTAGATCGTTGCTCTCAAAATCAGAATCAATCCCAATCGTTGAGCTTCTGGGATTTTCCAAACTATAGCTAGACCACTGCAGGCCCATTGGAACTTTTCTTCGGAGCCTCTGCATAAAAAAGCTTCAATCTCTGGCTACACGAATTCTCTAAAAATCATTGTCCGAAGCACTGTCGAACTCCCTCCAAACTCCTAGTCAGAAACATTGTTAGACTCCCTTTAAACTCCTAGTCTGAAATACTGTTAGACTCCCTATCATAAAATTTCCTTGAGACCTTGGAAAAATATTCTCTGAAATAACATCTATGCTCCTTCCGTAGACTTGTACACGACCGCTACATGGAATTCTCTGATTCACCCACTCTTGATGATGTGTCCTTTGACATGGCATGTTGACGTGGTGACTTATGTGGCATTATCCTCCTCCCTTGGCCCTTTCAAGACAACATGCTTGTTCGATAGATTAGATGGTCAGACATCATGTTGATCAATTACCACGATCATCTCAAGCCCCCAAAAATACACATTGGTTACCTTGGTCGGATTGACTCCCTTGAAAAGTGAAATTGCCTTTCCTCGATCCTTCTAAATAGGTATTTCCAATTCTAGTATTATGAGAAATCCAACGACTACTAGAACTGTTGATCAACGACCATGATCATTTTAGGCTTATGCCATCAAACTCCCTTCTTCAGACTCTACCTTATGCTCGAATTCAGACCTTCCAAAACCATCTTTCCGAGAAGTCTACAACTAAGAACATATCTGAATAACCTGACGAATCTTGTTATTTTGGGCTTGTGTCATCAAGATCCTACCCTTGGACTCAACCCCATGCCCAACTATGAAATCTTTCGAAACCTTCTTCCCGAACGAACCCTCTACGAATGAATCTCGACCATTGATTTTCTAGGTCGAATTAATCTGGGTCGTCGATTTCTAAACTTCACGACCATCATGAAACTTACAGGATTTCAACCCTCTAGGAAAAAATCGAATCTGCAACCTACAAATTGATGCCATGAATTACCTTCTTTGATTGCTCTAAAACACTGACACTCGAAAATCTACTCATAATTCAATATTTCACTTTTGTTCACCATTTTTCCCCCAAATCCATCACACGAAAAAATCTACAACCATGAATCTGCTCAATTCATGCTAGCTCCTAGCCCATACAAGCTCAGTGTTGAACCTTAATCTTTGATACCATAATGTAACATTCCGTAACCCACCCAGGGAACATTGCTTGTGGAAATACACATAAAAACAAAATTTATTTTGTTAACTAATCTTGTGTCTTACGAACTACGATTTAAACACATATTCAACAAATTTCTGATACCCATAATTAAATGCATCTACAACACTCTAATTGACCATGGGTGCAACTGATAAACCATTTATAACAACATATAAACCATTCTCATTCATAGATTAAATGCACAACCATAAACTCATAAACAATTCAAGAAAATAGATAAACACTTATCTTTTATAAAATGTTTGTGAAACTAGTTGCTTGGGAAGGACGTTCCACCCAACCATAGAATTATTGTTCCAAATCTCAATAGCAAGTCCCCCCGAGTTGGGGCTAGGAATCCACAAAAGAAGGGTGCCTCTCACAGTCCCCTCACAACTTAGTATCACACAACCCACTGATTCTCTCCTACAACTATATCGAATTTGCTCCAACTCTCTTCCTCTTGAGCTTCCCAACTCAAGGAATGTACCCCTTCATTGCTCTTAGTCCTTCAAGCGTCCCATTCATTTATCAAGGTCTCTATGTCACAGGTAGCTAGGAATATCTCATATGGTCACTCAAGGGATCTCATTGCTAGGAAAAAATACCATCAAAACCAACAACCAACACTTGTTGATAAAGTGCAACTCACCCAGGAGTTCACTCTTCAGGCCTGACAACCTAGCTCTTCAGTTTCTATGTCCAAAATGCTTAAAAAATGCTCCAACATGTTGCAAAAATTTCCCAGCCTTGTTGTTCTAGCTCCCCAAGCTCTTCTGCCCCGTTCTCTCTTGTTGTTCATGTAAAAACTAAATGTCTAAAATTGTCTGTTACTACCCATACAAATTTCATCTCTTCCGGCAAGACAATTGACTGCTCACTCTACCCAATGTTGATTGCTTTTTCCCCATGCTTTCCAATAACTATGGGATGTGACTCTCACACCCACCCTATGACAAATATTCAATGATTGGGATCTCATACACACAACTATAAATTAAAATTTTTCTCCAAATGATAATAAAATTCATAAATGGGTTTGGATTAACACCCATAAACCTTTTCCCTTTGGGCCCCCTCTTAGACACTCTCTTCTCTTGTGAAAAACTCGGCCTCCATCTCTGTCCATATTCCCAGTAGCTGGCATCACATTATTTTTATTAAAACCATCAAATACATTTTGCATATTACATCGCTTGGCCACAACCATATTCCTATCTACATTATGCATAAAATAAACTGGGTATTATAGTGGGAATTATAACCTCTTACATTAAATAAATATGTATTCCAACTTATTACAAAGTGGGAGTGATGATGGCGTCAGTGCTCTGCGGTTCACAGGCCACGGAGGCTCGCGAGCCGCCTATTGCGGTCACAAGCCTTCCGCCCTTCTAAGCTCCCTCTCTACAGCTCCGCTCCACCCTCCTCCCTGATATGACCACAGGTTGGTCACTCTTTTCCCCCTCCACTTACTCCCCTCCCACTCTTCCCTCTCCTCCCTGCGCAGATAACAACGTCCCAATCTTTCCTCTTGTTTTCTCTCCTCCCAAAAACAAGGGCTGACCCGCCAACTGTTATGGTTTACCTATGGAAACCTACGATGATGAGTTGGACTACTCCTTGGATCTGGGTGAACCCCTGCCCTGGTTAGGGATAGATGGAAGCCCCTCCTTGCAAACCTCTCCAAGCATCACTCCTCACTCTGCTTTGGTCTCTCAGACAGACTTCCTCCCACTCCTTTTAGGATTTTCTGACTCCTCGTCCCTGCTTTTTCCTGGATCCCCCCCTGGTCAGGCCGTGATCATTGGAACCATTTCCCCTTGACTTCGCCACCCCCCCCTACACCTCTGATCTCCTTACAAACCCCTCTTTCTTCTGCTCCCCCTCCCCACCCCTCCACACTATTCCACTCTCCCCCACCATATGCACTCTCTACTCTTCCCCTTTCTCCACTGTTGTCTCTTGGTTTGTCCCTAACCCAGCGATACCGCTTTCACCCACTCAAGACCTAGGAGAACTCGGAGTCCACCCTGATACTCTTCCGAGTATGATTTTTGAAACTCAGGTTACAAGGGAGCGACTGTCTCAAGACTACAGTCTATACTACTCCACCGACTGCTTACTTCCACCGGAAGGTCCCTCCTGTCAGCTGGGTCAAACCTCCACAAATCTGGAACAAGGCTTCGTAGTAGCGCACCTACATCCTCACAATATCAATGGATGGGACTTCGGCCTTAATGAAGCCCCAGGCCCTCTCCCACCTTTCATTTTTGAACCAGGGAACCTTGTCTCCTCTGGACAAAAAAGAAGAAAGCGAAACAAGTGATTAGGGTCGTCCAAGGCTGACCCTAATTTCACACTTGGCGACGACCCCTCAATGGCTGGAGTCTCCATGATGGCAGACACAATTCTCATGGACAAAGCATACAACCGACATTTCAGCGAAAGAACCCTATGAACCTAGGCTGCTACAAACTGGGGAGAAAATCAAACAGATTCACCAAATATCTTCTGAATTTCTAGAGGATGGTTTATGATCATCTTTGTTGATCCAACTCAAGCCTTGGAAGCTCTCCACACTAGCTGGACTATTGACTCCTCCCGGGTTCTCATGAAAACCTGGAACCCCACGTTCAACACAAGCTGTGAAAGACTTGACTCTATTCCCATTTGGGTTTGTCTCCCAGGTCTACCCCCTCACCTCTGGTCTAAAAGTTGCTTCAAATCCCTCAAAAATTTCCTAGAGGAATATATCTCTGCAGATATGATTTTTCTCGCCTCTGGAAATATGGTTGTTGCTTGAATTTTGGTCTCCCTCAACATCAACGAAGGATTAAGAGAGTTCATCAATTTAACAGACTTGGGACGCACAAGAGTACATAATCTGGATTATGAAGGAGTGCCTTTTCGATGCAGACGATGCCACGAGTATAGACACGTGGTAAAATATTGCTCCAAACCCTTCATAAGGAGGCACGACTACAACACAGTTGAAGATAGAGGCCAAAGACAAAGGAACTCAGAAACAACCGAGGACCACTCCCCCTCGACGGGGTCACAAACTTCGGGGAATCCCTCCCCTGATTCAACATCTCTCCAAGACTCAATAGTCCACCAATATCCTCTGATTGAGAATCCTCCAGAGCCGCTCCTCAATGCTCATGTGCGTATTCCCACCACAAGTGAAGGGTATTTCTCCAATCACAGTCCGAAGGCTTCACCACAACTTCTGAAATGGTCGAATCCCACCCTCTTTCTTCCCCCTACACTCCTACATTGCTCCCCCCTCTCCCCCACTCTCCACCACCACCCTCACTGAGCCACCGTCCCTACATGACCTCCCCTCTAATGACTCTCCCCCCACCTCCTCAACCTCTCGGTCCACAGAGGAACCTTCCACCGATGGCTCTAAGAACTCCACTATACACTATCACCTCTGCAACCGTCCGATTATGGTCTCCACCACAGACCACAAAGGCCTTGGTCCTTCTCCAAAACTCCAGAAACCAAAAAAAGGCAGAGGTCGACCCTCTCACCTTTCCTTAGCACAATCACGAGCACTACTTGACATGGCCTCAGGCCGACAAAAATCCCTCCTTGGGGCCCTTAGAGCAAGAAAATCCCTGATAGGGGTTCCCCCATGAAGCTCCTATCCTTCAACTATCGAGGTTTAGCAAGACCTTCAAAAAAATCCGCTCTAAAGAGGTTGGTGATGTCACACCAACCATATTTTTCTTTTCTCCAGGAGACTCTTGCAGATGAATGCTTAGCCACACAAGTCCTCTCGAAACTCTTTTCGAGATGGGCCTTCCTAGGCCCGGATGCGTTTGGAAGATCAAGAGGTCTGGTCATAGGCTGGAACCAAAGGAAAATAAAACTCCTAAATTCATGGGCTTCAGATTCCTATCTAGGTATCGAGGTACTAGTCGAAGGACTAGGTAAGACCCTCGAAATTCTAAACATTTACGGGCCAAATACAGACAGGACTAAATTCTGGAACACCCTCTACAAAAAGGATCTCATAAGGGTCGAAAATATCATTATTGGAGATCTCAATTTCTCCATAGGAGAAGCTGAAAGTTGGGGCCCCTCGGCCCATCCGGATCCACATTCAGCCTTCTTCAACCACATTTTGACTACTAATGGCTTCATCGACATTGAGCCAACCAGGTTTCTTCCTACCTAGAGAAACTTAAGAACATGGGATGCACAGGTTGCAAAAAGATTAGATCGATTCCTGATCTCAGAAGAACTTTCCCTTCTTCCATTCCAGTTTAGACAATGGATAGGAAGCGGGGGCGAATCAGACCACTCCCATGTTTGTCTTTCCCTTGACACTGGACCAAAGAAGCTGAAAGCTCCATTCAAATTCAATTTTATCTGGCTCCAAGATGACCGTTTCCAAAAACTGGTCAAAGACAACTGGACTCCCCTCCGGGAATCGAAAGGAACTCCAACAACCATACAATTCATGGACAATCTAAAATGGATAAAGAAATTGGTCATCCATTGGGAAAAAACAAAATGGGAGGAAGAAGAACATGACCTAAAAAACATTGAAGATCACCTGGAAAATTTCTATCAAGATTTTGACTTAGACTTCTCATAGAATGCCTCACGCAAAGAGCTCAAAGCCCTAGAAGAAAAAAGAAGGAAACTCTTGGCTGACAAGGAAGAAACCTGGAGACTAAAAAGTAGGGAAATTTGGCTCGAAAATGGGGATGAGAATACAAAATTCTTCCACGCTTATGCAAAGGGAAGGAAAGCTGCAAATACAATCTGGAGCCTAAAGGATCAGGAAGACAAACTCGTTACTTCCTTTGAAGGACTAGCCAGAATGAGGAAAAATCACTTCCAAACACTCTTCAAAGAAGACAAAACAACCATTCTAGTTGACATCATAAAGTTGGATTTATACTTCAATTCATTCAAATTCAATTCTATCTGGCTCCAAGATGAAAGTTTCCAAAAATTGGTCAAAGACAACTGGACTCCCCTCTGGGAATCGAAAGGAACTCCGACAACCATACAATTCATGGACAATCTAAAATGGATAAAGTAATTGGTCATCCCTTGGGAAAAAACAAAACAGGAGGAAGAAGAACATGACCTAAAAAACATTGAAGATCACCTGGAAAATTTCTATCAAAATTTAGACTTGGGCTTCTCATAGAACACCTCACGCGAAGAGCTCAAAGCCCTAGAAGAAAAAAGAAGGAAACTCTTGGCCGATAAGGAAGCAACCTTGAGACTAAAAACTAGGGAAATTTGGCTCGAAAATGGGGACAAGAATACAAAATTCTTCCACGCTTATGCAAAGGGAAGGAAAGCTGCAAATACAATCTGGAGCCTAAAGGATCAGGAAGACAAACTCATTACTTCCTTTGAAGGACCAGCCAGAATGGGGAAAAATCACTTCCAGACACTCTTCAAAGAAGACAAAACAACAATTCTAGTTGACATCATAAAGTTGGCTTTATACTTCCCCTCCTTCGTCGATGAGGAGAACAATCAAAACCTTTTTGCAGAAGTTATAGAAACAGAACTCAAAGACACAATGCAAAGTTTTCAAAAAGACAAAAGCCCAGGACCAGACAGGTGGAATATTGAATTCTATCTGGGTTTCTTCGAATTGATCGGAAAAGACATTCTCAAAGTTATTGAGGAATCCAGACAAAATGGCAGGATTCACGGCCCACTCAATACCACTTTCATAGCACTCATCCCAAAGGTAAATGAGCCACATTCCTTTGATGACTTATGTCCCATCTCTATTTGTAAGTGTATCTATAAAATTATTGCAAATATTATTGCACGAAGACTGAAACCAATCCTCTCCAAGTCAATCTCAAAAGAACAATTTGGTTTCTTAGAAGGAAGACAAATCCATGAAGTTATAGGGGTAGCACAAGAAGAATTACATAGCCTAAAAATGAAAAAAGCAAAGGGTACGATCCTAAAATTCGACCTCTCCAAGGCCTTTGATAGAGTGAATTGGTCATACATTAGACTAATCCTCACTCACCTTGGATTCGATGTACCCTTCATCAAATGGATAATGGATTGCATTTCATCGGTTTCTTTTATAGTTCTCATAAATGGAGCAGCTTCCACTTGCTTCCACTTACTTCCACTCAGAAAAAGGACTTCGCCAAGGATGCCCCCTTTCCCCATTACTCTTCTTATTGGTGGAAGAAGGATTAAGCAGGGAAATCTTAAATGCAGTCAGTACCGGGGAGTTCCATGGAATACATATTACCCCCACACAAAGACTTACCCATCTACTCTTCGTAGATGACATACTCATATTTTGTAGTGGCTTCAGTCAGGATGCTGAAATACTTTCCAACATACTTACTCTTTTTTGATCAACAACTGGAATGCAAATAAACATACAAAAATCCACCCTCTCCTCCACAGACTTGGAAAGAGAGGAAGAATATTTGTACATAAGACTCTTCCCTTTCACCCCTCTGGACTTCTCAGCTGGTCTAAAATACCTCGGTTTTCACCTAAAAACAAACAACTATCTCAAAAAAGACTGGAAATGGCTCATCTCAAAACTGGAGAAAAGATTATCTGGTTGGAGCTTTAGGTGGCTCTCTAGAGCAAGGAGACTCACCTTAACAAACGTTGTACTAGAATCCATCCCAGTTTATTGGATGTTGCTAGCTTGGATTCCAAAAGGAATGCTAGAAAAAATACGAAAAATATGCTCACGATTCATTTGGTCTGGCTCAAGAGAAAAAACTATACAACCTTGGGCAAAATTGGAACTCATAGCAAGACCAAAGGCCCTAGGAGGGTGGGGACTCAAAAAAAATTTCTTGTTCTCAAAATCACTGGCCGCCAAATTAGGCTGGAGGCTTATCAACACTAAAAATCTCTGGTCTACAGTTATCTACCAAAAATATATAGCCCCAGGGTCCTTAGAATATTGGATCAGATCTCTAGAAAAATCCTCCATAGGATCCATCTTCTGGAAATCCCTCACCTCCTCCTTCCTAGTTATAGGAGAAGGTCTTTCTTGGAGAGTAGGACATGGGAACCATCTCCATCTAGGAGTGGACCCCTGGCCAGGCAGTGGGACTACACACATCCTCCCTCCAAAAATCATCAATTCCCTCCATGAGAAAAATATATACTTACTCTCTCATCAGCTGACCCCACTACAACTACATTGTGGTATCAAGGTTGGAAGAAAGAGGATGATCTATGGATTTCTGGAGCTCCTACACTACACTACAAAAACTACATCAAAGCTTTACAGCTTGGGCACATCAGACTTTCAAACAGAGAAGATGAGCTAGCTTGGCAAAAGGATCTAGTAGGTGCATACACCCCTAAATTGGGTTACATCGCACTACCTTTGGACCTCTTTCAACATCAACCCATTTGGTGGTGGAAGGGCCTTTGGAAATTAAAGTGCCCACAAAAAGCAAAACTCTTCCTTTGGGAAGCACTAAACCAAAAGATCCCTACTTGGGAAATACTTCAAAAACGACATTTCGAAGGAACCAACAGATGTCCACTTTGCCTCACAGAATTTGAAACAATCCATCATCTGCTCATTACTTGCCCTTTCACCCAAAGACTTTGGAAGGAGATTTCAGCCAGTCTAAGACTTTCTTGCATATGGGAGGGACCAAATCTAGAACAAGCCTGGAAAAATTGGATCCAAGAAAACAAGCTCAAAGACCTAAAATCCCTTCCTCCCATCATTATCTGGGGCATCTGGCTGGCCAGAAACTCAAAAAATTTCCAAGAAAAAGATTCAACTCTAGAAGTAAGCGCAACACAAAGCCTCTCAATACTTTCACACTACCCGCAAAATTTTTCTGGAACAGGACAAAAACTTTTCTCTCTAGAACAAATAGATCATTCGAAGCCATGGGCTTACTTCGATGGAGCCTCACAGAACAATATTTGCGGAGGCGGATTCACACTACACCTTTCGATTCCCACTTTTTTCACACAAAATTGGGGTTGGGACAAAGCACAAACAACCATGCAGAACTCTTAACCTTAAAACTTCTACTTGTTTTCGCAAAAGAAAACGACCTGTGGCACATCCGGATCTTTGGAGACTCACAAATAGTGGTGAATTGGGCAAGAAAAATTCAGAAATGTCACAACATTTTTCTCCTCCCCATTTTGGAGGACACTTACCAACTATCGGAAAATTTTGACTCTGTGACTATCTCCCATGTCTACAAGAACATGAACATGGTAGCAGATGCACTCTACAAAGCTGGATTACATCTAGCACCTGGACAATGGGACATAACAGAGCACAAAAATGGAGACTCACAAAATTTCTACCATCGGCCATTTACAGATCCTATAACTCTACAACAAGATTCATAGTGTGAACAACAAGAACCACATAGGCCATAATTTTATACATTGAAAGCAAGCAACATATTCACTTTTTTTTGGAAGATTTCCAAAGACTACGGATTAGAAGACTCACATTATGAAGAAAATTCCACAACACCACTGGGAGCACAATATGTAAATAAACATGACACTATTATGAGAACTCTCTAAATGATCAAGAAATCAGAGACATGCAACTTCTTTTTTATTTTTAGTATAATCTGAAACATATATCACACCCAAGGGGTGTAGTGCTCTTTGAACCACCTACAGAATGTAATTTTCTCTCTTCGGATGAATAAAATTATGCTTTTTTCCAAAGGAAAAAAATATGTATTCTAAATTATATATAGTGGGGATTATAACCTTTGTCCATATATATATATGGCATTATAACCTATCTACATTATCCATTAAATAAACATGTAGTCTAAATTATCTACATCGGGATTATAACCTCTTGCAATGTACTTGATATCATTAGTTGCATTAGTTTCTTCTTCATAGGTTTTTTACTTATTGTTTGAAGAAACTACATGTTTTTCATTTTTTCTTCTAAAGATTGTAGCTTTCTTGTTGGTACAAAGAGTGGCTCTCATAACATACATCCAAGTTATACCAAGGAGAACCTTATATAATGTTATGTTAGTCGGTAAGTTTAACAACTCAAAGGTACATAGAGTTTTATACCAAAACATTCAACAACTTGTCTTCCTCTTTGGCATAATATATATTGGTTAACCATTATTATGTATGTATCAAACTACATTAAGGGATTTATTCCCAACTCTTCATGATATGAAATTGACATAATGCTCACTTGGGCATCAGGGTCGATCGTTGCATATTTCAAATTTTTGTCTCCCAAATGGACAAGAACTTGAAAATCCCTATCAAGGAAGGCACATGCTCTTCTACTACTCTTGAAATATCCTCATCATCTTCAAATTTTAATAGATAGGCAATAATTTGATACAACTTTAATAGACATCTCCTATCTCACAACATGGTGTTAATATGAACTGTCAAATGTTCTAGAAATTTTATTTTTCCTTTTATAATATAGGAGGTGGGTTCCACCTTCATCATTGATATCTCACAACATGGTGTTAATATGAGATTCAAGATACTCAAGATTCAAAATAAACAACTTTATATTACTTGATTTACTTGTGAGTTTAATTCATACTCTTTAATCAAATTCAAGGGTATGATTTGTGGTGGAGTCTGATTTTGAGGAGATGAGTGGACTCAATTTCCTCGACAAAGCACATAGTAAAAGTTGAGAGTCTATATTTTCCACAGCCTTTGCATGCTTGAGAACCCATGTGGAGTTGGTCCATTTCATTTTCTCTCATCTTGCTTTGAATCTAGAGTGTTTTCATTGCACTATACTTTCATGACCTTGAAGTTTTGCGAACTCTTACACATCCAAATTTCCATTTAGTTTCTAACATGTGCTTTGCATTTTGGTGTCTCATCAAGACTCTTTGTCTTGGAACTTTCTTAACAATATTTTTACAAAGCCATGATTCATTGTGTATGTGTGAAGGAAGATGTTGCAAGGGACACTAGCTTACTTATGGATACTATCTTGATTGAAAACACCTTTTTGGTTTTGGAGTATGACTTAAAACTACTCCTGATTGGCTAAGAGCTCATCTTCCTCGAATGTAAGGAAACAAGTTAATGACCCAAAACCAAGAAGCGTCTATCAAGAGTGGAAGTCTACCCATTATACACCACTAGGTGGTTAGGTTTTGTTTGCATACAATTATGTAACTTCACATTGGGATCTTAACACTGTATCAATAGAAACTAGGTCGGTAACCCTGAATATCTTAAGCTTTATTCCTACTTCAAAAAAGAAAAAAGTGGAAAAACAAGTATGCCAAAATAAATGATGTAATATAATGTGGAGGGATTATTGTAATGCAATTGATTATTGTCGTTGACAATTGATGATAAGATCGTGTCCACTAAAGTGAAAGATCACCATTGTCGAGGATAATGATGATTGAATATGAATCATTCACAAATGATACATGCAAGAAAATAAACAAGATGAGATGAAGGAATTTGGGATTGGTTTTAAAAGGGCAATTGGATTTCTTTGTTTGTGTCTCTCCTCATATTGAGATTGAAGTTCAACTATAGTTTCAAAGAGAAACTAATACAATGACTATGATTGGCATTGTTGCACTCACCGAGAATTGAACCCGAGCCCATACGTTGGTAGGCCATCTTTGACCACCACATATGGTAGAGAACACATAGACATGGTACGGGTCTTTCTTCCTCCGTCTTAATCTTTTCTTCTTACTTTTATGACTGATTTAGATTTCTATGATGTTAGAAAATTCTTTTATATATAAGGCTTTAACATTAACATTAATATTATTATTGATTTTATATATATATGAATGAAAGCTCTTGTTTGATGGATGAAGGATTCTATGTGATTTTACTAGGAAGTGTATATATTATGTTCTCTTTAAATTTAGTTTTAGACCTTCTAGGAAGAAACACATATTCTTAATTCTTAGGTTTACTCAAAATGTATCAATTAACAACAAATAAATAAACACAATTGTTGTCTTTTTTGTGTGGTTTTCTAAAACATCTATATAAATAAATTAAATAAACTTATCACTTATACCTTTCAACATTATTTTTACAACACAAATAACTCTCATTTCTACTAAATTCTTATAACTTTTCTTATTTATCTTTCCTCATTCATTTTATCATTTTATTTTGGTTCATGTTCTTTCTTTATCATATAAATCTTGTGTTAATTTATAAAACATAGTTTAGTTTCTACTTTCTCATATTATTTTTACATCAAACAACAAATATATAAGCAATTTGTAGTTTGCCCACACATGTGAATTGGACATTCTAACATTTAAGACAATTTTCTAGTCATTAACCACTATCCATGTAGTGTAGTATATGGTTTAGAAAAATTCATTTTTGCCGAAATTGGACTAAACACAAAAAATCCACAAAAGAACATAGTTCCAAGTTGTTTTTATGATTTTTCAAATTTTAAATCACTTAAAAAACCTCAAAACCCCTAGGGATACGGAAGAACTATACCTTTTAGAATTTTAACATGTAAAATTATACCAAATACCCAAAATTTTGTAAAAATTATAACTTTGAAACTTTGTAAGTATACCAAATACCCAAAATTTTGTAAAAATTATAACTTTGAAACTTTGTAAGATTGAATTATTTTAAATTTTTTTATCCTACTTCATATCTTTACATAAAACAATTCATATTTACACATAAAACAATAATAAGTAAAACAATAAACTAAGTAAAGCAATAATAAACTTTGTAATTTTCTTTTACAAAGTCTTATCATCTACTATTCCATACTAAAATATACACGAACTTTAATCCTCTTTAACAACTAAAACAAGCATGAAGCCTCACACAAATATCAAATATGTTTAAATGTTAAGATGAATGTGTGCTGCCAACAACAACAAATCTATTAGAATTTACTCACTCGTGTTCGCCAAAATGACTACCCTTATTGTTTTACACATTGTCCCATAATTTGGTCAAAGCGACATCTAATGAAGCTTTGAGATTCTATATTTTGACAAACTTTGACAAACGTGTGGAAGATTAAATTTAAATTGTATAATTAAATTATATAATTATAAATTAAATTTAAATTATACAACCTGAGCCTAATGGTTAAGAATATTACCAAGTAGCCTCTAAAATCATTGTAATACCCTTAAGAGCTCGGTTCAATCAGCCTTCTAAGATCGCTAAAGTCGTTTGCTCACGGTATACTCTGGTTGTGGCAAGTTTCTAGCCATTTCTCTGAGAACAAACTTTTGAATTTTGCCGGTGGAAGTCTTTGGCCCATCTGGATCCACATTCAGCCTTCTTCAACCACCTTTTGACTACTAATGGCTTCATCGACATTGAGCCAACCAAGTTGCTTCCTACCTAGAGAAACTTAATAACATGGGATGCACATGTTGCAAAAAGATTAGATCGGTTCTTGATCACAGAAGAACTTTCCCTTCTTCCATTCCAGTTTAGACAATGGATAGGAAGCGGGGGTGAATCAGACCACTCTCATGTTTGGCTTTCCCTCGACACTGGACCAAATAAGCTGAAAGCTCCATTCAAATTCAATTCTATCTGGCTCCAAGATGACAGTTTCCAAAAACTGGTCAAAGACAACTGGACTCCCCTCCAGGAATCGAAAGGAACTCTGACAACCATACAATTCATGGACAATCTAAAATGGATAAAGAAATTGGTCATCCCTTGGGAAAAAACTAAACGTGAGGAAGAAGAACATGACCTAACAAACATTGAAGATCACCTGGAAAATTTCTATCAAAATTTTGACTCAGGCTTCTCATAGAACACCTCACGTGAAGAGCTCAAAGCCCTAGAAGAAAAAAGAAGGAAACTCTTGGCCAACAAGGAAACAACCTGGAGACTAAAAATTAGGGAAATTTGGCTCCAAAATGGGGACGAGAATACAAAATTCTTCCACGCTTATGCAAAGGGAAGGAAAGCTGCAAATACAATCTGGAGCCTAAAGGATCAGGAAGACAAACTCGTTACTTCCTTTGAAGGACTAGCCAGAATGGGGAAAAATCACTTCCAGACACTCTTCAAAGAAGACAAAACAATTCTAGTTGACACCATAAAGTTGGCTTTATACTTCCCCTCCTTCGTCGATGAGGAGAACAATCAAAACCTTTTTGTAGAAGTTACAAAAACAAAACTCAAAGACACAATGCAAAGTTTTCAAAAAGACAAAAGCCCAGGACCAAATGGGTGGAATATTGAATTCTATCTTGGTTTCTTCGAACTGATCGAAAAAGACATTCTCAAAGTTATTGAGATCCAGACAAAATGGCAGGATTACAGCCCATTCAATACCACTTTCATAGCACTCATCCCAAAGGTAAATGAGCCACATTCCTTTGATGACTTCATGTTGGACAATTGAGAGGGGGGGGTGAATCAGTTGTTACCGTGCTTAAACAATTATGCTTCTTTTAAACTCTTTGCAGAAACACTGAATGATGATCACATTAATGCAGGGAAATAAACAATGGCACATTCAGCATCAGTCACATATATGAGAAACACAGAGACAAATATTCCCCGAGGAAACCCATACAGGGTAAAAACCTCTTTTTCTTTATATGATAAGTAATAGTTACATTCTTTACATTATCATACATATGAGCACCAACTCATAATGAGGCTACAACCTCAGTTTTGCAAGCTGCTACTTGCTGAGAGC
>ML787766.1:319583-357905 GCA_009831015.1 Picea engelmannii | reverse complement strand
GTAGCACAGCAGAGGGAGGAGGAGCACCTGCGGTCTCTGTGAAGCCATAACCATGAGTAACAGAGAATCCTAGTGCTTCAATCTTTACTAGCACAGCAGAGGGAGGAGGAGCACCGGCTGTTAAGACCGGGCAAAGGTTTTCTGTTGGATGGATCAACGTTTGCAATCATGGTAAGCACCACAGGAGCCGCACAGAGATGGGTAACCCGGGTCGTTGAGGGCTTTGTAGATGATGTAAGAATAGAATTTCCTTGGGCATATATTTGCGATGCCGAGGGCGGACATTCCCCATGGAAAACTCCAGTAGTTGGCGTGAAACATGGGCAGAGTCCATATATAAACTAGTTGCAACTTCATACCCCAAGTTAAAAGAGCGTCCATAACCATTGTGTAGACGCCCCTGTGGCTGTGAACTACTCCCTTGGGAGCAGAGGTTGTGCAAAGAAAGCAAGCTGGAAGAGGCAAGCGAATTATTCAATAAAAAGCCATAAAGTGTTCGAATATGCTCTGCTGGCCATAAAAGCTGGGCCTGGAGGAGCAAATTTATCAGCATCGCATGGCAATCAAAGTTGTGCTTATATCTAGGGCGTTGCCTCATCCAATGAAAGAATTGCATGGTAGTTTTGGCATCGGTGAGAAGCTCTATAACCTTTTCAACGTGTTCTGGGGTCAACTTAGCCGATAACTTCTTAAGGGACGGATTTTTCTGCCAGCCAGATTGGCGGATTACTTCATAAACTCGGTGCACCAAGTCCCAAAACTCATTTGATGAAGCAGACAATATTGCATCAACAGAAGTATTTCTCTCAACGGATGATTGGACTGGAATTAAATCGGATGCAGTTAACCTATGGCACTTGCCACATAAATCATGCCCGTTCACAAATTGGGAAGAAGGTACAAAAACCTGTAAATTGGGAAACTGCAGAGAGTTTAATTTGCAGGTTGTTGCGGAGAATATGAGTGGCATAAAGATCGCCTGCCTCCTCATTTCTCTGTCTTTATCTGACCCCCTTCGGATGAATGGCGATCTCTGTCTGTCTCTGTGTGTCTGTCCTTGTGAACAAATAATGATAAACCCTATATCCGGTTCTAGTGTTTTGGAGTTTGAAAAAAATGATTTTACGAATGCAAATGCGACTACCAGAGTTTCAGATGATAAGATACGTTCTTCAAGTCTCAGGAGAGGATTTGTTCATTAAATTACTAGTGGAAGATGTGTTGAGAACCGAGAGACTTTAGGATGGTTGTACTATCACCAGACATGCACAAGATCGAGGTAAGCAGTAGAGAATCAGAAAGGAGTAGGTTAACTCGGAAGTAAACAGATCCGTTTTTCAGGTAAAAAATGGATTTGAGTTTGGTTAAATTTTCAGGGCTTAAATTCAGTTAGATTTTCAGAGTAGTTTGAATTTTGCATGGATCATAGTTTTGAATTAACCCGAATTTTAAATGAACCATTTTAAATCAAAATTTTGGATTTAAAATATTTTATGAACAAATAAAGTTCTGGGAAATTTAAAACCCCAAAAACCTACAGAAAAAATATTTAGAAAAGAAAAATGACTCCTCAATTAACCCACTCCAACCTGAAAAAAAACCAGAAATAAACATGCTGAATGAATGAAAACCAGGATGGCAGTTATTTTCATTGGATAAGAAAGGCGGTGCTGTCAATGCAGTGGAGGCGGTGGCTAGGCATCACTGTCAAGGCTGTGGCGACAATGTCAAGGCTGTGGCTGGGGAGTTGTCAAAGGGATGCAGAAAAATAACACTATGAAGTTGAAATTCAATAATATAGCATAAAAATAATTTTTATTTATTTATTTTAATTTCAAAATAATTATTAATGAGATTTTCTAAATGGGTCATTGCAAATCAAAAAAGTTTTAAAGTCAAACTAAAAACTAATATGTTGTCAATGGGTAACTCATTGTTATAATCAAAAAAGTTTTAAAGTCAAACTAAAAACTAATAGGTTGTCAATGGGTAACTCATTGTTATAGTTGCTGGCTTTTAGGCATGGATTAATAAGGGAAAAGGCAATAGTCTTTAAGATATCATTAAGCCAATTCCAAAAAATTATTGTGTATGGTCAATTTTATCATAAAATATTAAATAAATACATAATTATATAGTGTAGGTTTATATATATAAATATAATTTTACATTATAGATATGTATAAAATATCAATTTAGTTGAATTTGGATTTATAACTTAAAATTAGATTATAATAGTGTTAATATTGGATTTCAATAATATCAATATTGTTTTCAACATTCACATTCACTATTCAAATTGGACATGTATATTGTTGTGAAACAATATTAAAAATGACAAAATTGAAAAAGTCTAGTCATTATATAGAAGACACATATATTTTCATGAATATTTAAACTAGAGTACAATAATAATGGCAGCCAACACTTTTGATGCAAACTTATAAAATCCATACATAAAAAAAAATGAGCATTGTGAGTCATCCCTAGCTACCAACTTGGTTACCTTATTTAGAAATAATATAACAATATTACTAAAGAATTTTTCAAAAAACAAACACCTCGAGCTAGGAGAGAAGAGCACATTTGACCCTTAATGAAGTCTCTTTCATCAACATCACTATCACTCACTATTTTGTTTCATTCATGCTACTTGATCCTCGATTGATGCATATCCCTTTCTAGTTATTGTTTTTGTTTTCCATTCCATCTTGCCTTTCATGATCATGTCAATATGATGTTAATCATGTCAATAGACATCACTTTTTCAATTCCATGTGATTGATTTCCATTCATACATTTTTTAAACAATTATTGAAGTGTTTTCCCTCTTCCACAAGGCATCCACCATTCAACCTCTACCTTATAAGTTTCAAAAATAGCATTTGAGCTTCAATAAACATTCCCTTTTGACATATCCATCCATATTGTATAAGTTTTTTTCTATGACTGTGATATGAGTGTTTGTCCTCTATGACATCATCCCTTCGAGAGAATTCTCTTGAATTTTCAATGAGCTATGGGTCATGCATTCTCTTTAAATTTTATGTTTAACTATTACTTGAACCATAACTACTGCAACAAACCAAGATCACAAGAAGAATAACCATGCACAAGAACACAAGAAGTATCATGGGAAACCCTTCTCAACAAGGGAAGAAAACCCATCCAATCCTTTGCTATATTCCTCAAGAGAAAGACCTCCCACACCATCACCAAACCTAACACACAAGAGGGTGTTGCAATTCTCATAATTTCAGACCACAACTTCTGAAATCATGAGATGACACAATGTTAAGTGTACTTCCTCAATGGGGATTCACCTTTATTTATATAAGACTTGTCACATCAAATGATGTGTCTATTGGCATAATAGGGCCGACCTCAATAACTCAAAATATAATTAATAATTACCATATCAATTATCTTTTATATTAATTATCTTTTACATTAAGGTGGGGCCGACCTGTACCCTTTACATTACAATTAGGGTTACAGGTAAGTCTAACTCTTGAACAATATAGAAAGGGATCTCATACACCCACTAATGCTCAGTCACTAGGGGCACATCCATAAGGATGTCCATATCTTTATCTCATTGTGTCTCACAAGAGAAACACACTCACTAGTGCTCAACCACTAGGATCACGTTGTAACACCATGTTTCCCCCAGTTTGTAAATATAACTATATTGGCAAACTCCAATGTGTGAATGTTTGATTTGATGGACCTTTGTATAAAAGGTCGATGAATGTATAGAAAATGGATAAGTGTTGCATGATTGCTGGAAAAGCGGATGTGCTAAGAGAGACCACGGATGCTATGAAAGAGATAGTGGAGGGGACCAGGAATGGTTGCGTTAAATTCCACCGAACCAGTACTTTGCTGGATTTAATTGCTCAGGATCAGAACAACCTTCTGACCCAGGAATGAATTGCAGTCAGACTGGTAGGTGGGAAGACCTCCTCAAGAGTTAATGAGGGGATGGGGCAGACTGCCCATCTGTAAGGCTTCCAGACCTGACCACAGACTAGGGATTTGGGCCACACACAATATTGCGGAGAAAGGAAAGAAAGGAAGGCATGGAAGACGGAGAGAAGAGGGCCTGCAAAGAGTGTAGAGACGAGAGACTGAACTCTCAGGTTTGAAGAAGAACTATGAAAAAGAGTGTGTTCTAATCGCAGGAAATAGAGACTGATTCGGGAGAAGGAGAGTAACCTTCGTCCCTATCTATTTCTGTGTCGGAAGAAGAGATTCAATCTCAAATCATCGTGGTCTAGCTCGGGGTGGCTAGTCGTAAATCCGTTAGGAGTGATTGAGCCTATGGTTGGGTATAAACAAGCACCCCTTCCAGTAGTCGCTTCACGTTATCTGGTTATGATAAGTGTTTTCATACTTTATGTATTGAATTGGGAATTAATGGTTGCATGCATGTATTTACATATCTATAAATGTTTGTTGTATTGAAATGGTTAAGTTATGTGTATACGTTGGCTTCCTTGAGAACTTATGCTTATGCTTTTCCTTTATGCTCCAGTTTAACTCTCGAAGGTGTTTTCCCCAAGGAGCTACCTCACATCTCCGGAGTTAGATCAAACCTCTTGGCACTGCTACCATCTCGATGCCCTCACGAGTTTACCTTGCCTTCTTTCAGAACTTAAAGTTCTGCGAGTTAGGAAGGTGTTTCCTTCAAACCAGTAGCCTGAGAGACCTTGAACTCGTGCCCACGATCTTAACCAAAACTCGGCTAAGAGTAGAGCTCATAGCCTGAGAGTCATCTGAAGGTCCATGTGACCCGGGTCTAGGAACCCTGCGCTAAGCCCGAAAGGAGCTAGCTCATAATGGTTTCGGAGTTTCGTGAGTTCGATGCCCTGGGATGTCAAACTTCATGATAGTCAAAGTTACCCAAACTCCCTGAGTAACAAGAGTCATAGATGAATCAAGAACCTAACAGAGGAGATGAATGCAATTAGTTCATCGGGAGGAAAACCTATCTCAATCGTCGGATCAACTCAAAGATCCACTAGAGTTAACAGATCAAACACCAACCGCTCAATTAGATTGATGGTTGAGAATCATTGTGAAGAGTGAAGGTGAAATTAGCAGATGTGATAGTTCACAGCCCACAATAAACCAACACCGTTGATCTCATCGGGGTGGAGGATCAACGACCACGATGAGACAGAGTCGGGCGAGCACTTTCCAGATTGCGAAGATTGGGCCCCGCAATCACTGTGAACCGTCGATCTAAGAACAAAGATCGGTGGTTAGGAATCATTGCAGAGCACGAAGGTGAAATTAGCGGATGTGCTAGTTCACGGCCCACAATCAACCAACACTGTTGATCTCGTCGGGGTGGAGGATCAACGACCATGATTAGATAGAGTCGGGCGAGCACTTTTCAGATTGTGGAGACTGAGCTCTCCAATAAAGAGCGAGCACATTGGGGCCCCGCAATCACCGTGAACCATCGATTCGTGAACAAATCGGTATTGGATGGATCTTGAACGTGAAAATATGAGGGAGGTTGAAAGACGATCAGACTAGAGCGACGAGGCGCAGTGACGCCATCCATGGTGACGTGGATTTAAGCTTGACGAGCCACGTGCCACTTGGATTCGTGCACATCACACACCTTATATCCATTTTTGAACGTGATACGTGTCATCCCAGACAAGGGCACGTGTCGCCCCTAACCCAGCTACTTGTTATCCCCTGGTACATTTCCCACCTCGCCCACGTGGTTGGTGAAATGACTGGGATTCTGGGAGTACGGGACTTCGAGACTCCAGAGGATTTGAGGTGCTTAAAAAATCCCCAAAGTGTCGAAGCGACGAAGTAGATCCTAGTCGTCGACACAGGAAGGCGTGTGGCAGTAGATCGTTAACTCCAGAGAAGAGCACTCCATATGAATACGAGGAGTGAAGTCCTGAAGGCCTAAAGTCCCGAAGTGTCGAAGTCCATCAGAAACCTTCCATTGGAAGGAGACGTGTGGCACTCGATCTGTGACTCTGGGATACGGAGTACTTCAGAGGAAAAAGGATTTGGAGCATTTGAAACTCTCGAACAATGAAGTCCTGAATTGAATCAGGGCCATCGAGATCTCTGAGGACATGCGACGTCGGATTGTGAACTTTGAAGATTTTCCACGCTGGAGGATTCGTGCGGTGGTTGTCATGGCGCCTATTGTCTTGGCGTCTGGTCATAGTCCGTGGTCATATGCGAGTATGGATGGATGAAAGGGGATAGGCCTGGAATTCAAATCCCATAGGTCGAACGTTGAATCCCCCGTGAACCTGTGAGTTATTCGAGGACCAAGTCCAATCATTAGATTTGTTGGTGGATGGATTTCCACCATAGAATTAAGGACGTTGGAAGATCCGGGATATCAGAGGACTCAAAGAGAAACATCTTGAGTCGTACCCACGTGGAAGCCTTGTGGCCTCGACCAATGAACACCCAAAGAACTTGGGAAAGGATATATGTCGGGTCTAAGCTCAGTTTGGAGCATGGAGACCGTGGTTGGAAATCTCTGGAAGAGAAGTATGGGATAGAGACCTCGAACGAGAGTTTTGATTTTCTTAAGAAGAATGAAATTTTGATGCCCCACCATGGGTGTGTTACAAATTGGTATCAGAGCATGGTTACAACACTTGGCCTACTTGGGCTCATGGACGAGTCGCTTAAAAACCATGTTTAAAGAAAATATTTAGGTTGACGCCCTACCTTACCTCTTTCCTAAAGAGTCTGGTTAAACTATTACTAAAGAAAAGAATGAAAACTTTCTATTGTGTGTGTGTTTTTAAGAAAAATGAACTATGTGTTATTCATGAACTAATAGAATGTTAGCTAACAAAAAGTGTTTTGTCATCACTCCAACAGTCAGTGAATCATAGGAAACCACAAGCATAAAGGATGGTGACACACCATGAAGTGGGGGATGGCTCCCACAATAGAGACTAAGAGTCTGATGAGAGGAGGGTGGTGGACACCCCTCCGGATCTAGCTGAAACTGTAAGGAGCCTTATGGCTGAATTACAAAGTTGCAAGGCTGACAACAAGAGATTGATAAATGAGAAAGAAAAACAAACGAAAATCAATGCAATCTTACTGCAGAGCTTATCCGATATACAGAGGTAGCTATAGCATGGACTTGCAACCAGTCATGTGGAACGACAACATATAGAGAAAAGTCAATGTCCACCTGAAATATGAAAACATGGTCCCATAAGTGGCCACATGGGGAGAAGTACCTCAAGGAAGGCCCAACCTAAAGGTAGGGGACGCTCATCGGGAGAGTCCTTTGGAAAGGGAACTGACAACTCCGAGGGATCTTCTAGTAGAAAAACTAGCTCACATTCTCAGAAGAAAGGAAAGAAGCGAAAGCATTCCAAAAGTCATGACCCTGAAGAGTTCAATAAAGATAAACTACCCTCTTTCAATGGAGAGATTGAGAAAGGGGAAGAGGCAGAAGCTTGGCTGTTTGGTTTAAAGAGGTACTTCAAAGTTCATGACTATTCTAAAAACTTTAAGCTTGAATAGCCATCTTCAACCTAAATGGAAAGGCTTCCATTTGGTGGGAAGATCTTAAGAATGTGAAATGAATCCATGAAGAGGACTTATCATGGAAACAGTTTGAGAAAAACTTAAAGAAGAAGTATCTGTCAGAGAAATACCTTGATGGGAAGACTAAGGATTTCTATGAACTCAAGCTAGGAAAACTCATCATAGAGGAATATGTCAATAAATTCCTTGAGTTGTTGAGGTATGCACCCTACATAAAAGATGAAAAGGTAAAAGTGCAACGATTTATCAAAGGGTTACCTCAGACCTATCGGAACATGATTGAGTTTGACGAGCCAAAGACCTTAGAAGACACTATCAGGAATGCAAGGTATTGTTATGAACAGTTCGGGCGTTAGACAGAACCTTGTGAGGACTGGAACAAGAAGAGTAGTTCGGGATTCAAGAAGAAGGGGTTTAAATCTTCAAGATTTAAGAACTATAGGAAGGATTCAAGGATGAGCCTTCCTACCAGAAGTGTGTATCAACATAATTTCCCCTCTCGGAGTGGAAATAAACATTTTGGATCAACCCTAGGAAAGACTGATAACCCAAAGAGAGAACCCTTGAAATGTTGGGGTTGCAGAGAAGAACATCTATTGAGGGATTTCCCACACAGACAACATAACAGTAGGAGAGTCTACAACATCCAAGAATCTACCATAGTCAATGATGTGGCTAGGAGCATGCCACGGATTTATGCGGCTTTGGATAATAAACAAGCCGACCACCAAGCTTTAGTGGTAGAGATGGAAGGTATGATCATTGACCGTCTAGTATCTATTTTAATTGACCCTGGTTCTAATTTGAGTTATGTGGCCCCTTGGACTGTTGATAAGTGTAAATTGCAACCAGTTAGACATGTTAAGCCATGGTTGGTACAACTAGCCACTAGAACCAAAAGAAAAGTAGCAGAGGTCATACCAGCTTGCCAATTCATCATGGATGGATTTCCCACCCGAGCGACCCTTAACATACTTTCCCTAGGATCTTATGACTTGTTGATTGGTATGGACTGGTTGGTTGCTTATAAAACTAAGTTGGAATGTTACCATAAAACTTTAGAATGTGTAAATGAAGAAGGGAGAAATATGACCCTCCAAGGGATTCAGAAGCCTATCTGAGTGAGATAAATATCAACCTGTCAAATGAAAAAGATATTTGTAGAAAGGGATGTCCTCTATATGCAATACATGTGTTGGAATCTGTCGAGGATGACAAACCGAACCTATAGGACCACCCCATATTAAGAGAGTATAGAGACATGTTTCCAGAAGAGGTACCAGTCTACCTTTGAGAAGAGACATTGACTTCTCGATAGAACTTGCACCAGGAGCAGTGCAAGTGACTAGGACACCTTATATGATGAGTACACCTGATCTAGTTGAGATCAAGGTACAACTAAAGGAAATGATGGAAAAAGGCTACATCCAACCCAGCGTGTCTCCATGGGGAGCACCATCCTTGCTTGTGAAAAAGAAAGATGGCACACTCCGATTGTGCATAGATTATAGACAACTTAATAAGACAACCATAAAGAACAAGTACCCCTTACCAAGAATCGATGACTTGTTCAACCAATTAGGGGGTGATTCCATTTTCTCAAAGATTGACTTGAGGTCTGGATACCATCAATTCCGAATCAAGGATGAAGACTTCCACAAAACGGCCTTCGGGACAAGGTATGGTCACTATGAATTTGCGGTGGTGGAATTTGGATTAACCAATGCCCCCGCCACTTTTATGTGCTTGATGAACAATGTACTCAACAAATTCCTAGATATATTTGTATTGGTTTTCATTGATGATATCTTAACATAATCCAAGAACATAGAGGAGCATGAAGAACATCTTAGACTTGTACTTCAAGTACTAAGAGAGCATCAACTCTACGCTAAGTTTAGCAAGTGTGAACTTTTCCAGAAGCAAGTACATTACTTGGGCCATGCTATTTCTAAAGAAGGGGTGGTAGTAGACCCTGAAAAGATCATATCTATTATGGAATGGTCTACCCCAAAGGATGTATATGATACCAAATCCTTTATGGGATTAGCAGGATATTATAGAAGGTTTATAAGAGTATTTTCCTAGATTGGTTTTCCAATCACTGCCCTCAAGAAAAGGGGGGTTAAATTCACTTGGACATTAGAATGTGAAGAAAGATTTCAGGAACTGAAATACCTTCTGACCCATGCACTCATGCTAAATATTGCAGACCCTGATAATAACTTCCTCGTGTGTACAAATGTCTGCAAGGAAGGGCTCGAAGGAGTCCTTATGCAAGAAGGACTTGTAATTTTCTACGAATCCAGGAAATTGAATGAGCATGAAATCAATTATGTGACCCATGATGTAGAGTTGGCTGCCATAATGCATGCTTTAAAAATGTGGAGGCATTAACTTCTAGGTAGGAGATTTGTACTTATGACAGACCACTATGGGTTGAGGCACCTGTTTGATCAACCAAAACTCAATGTTATACAAGCTACGTGGATGGCTCTCCTTAGTGAGTTCGATTTCAAAATCAAACACATCAAAGGGAAGAAAAATAGGGTGGTTGATTCCCTTAGCAGAAGTGTGAAAACAATTCACCTGGAAGCGGTAAGCACCTGTGAAACAGATGTCAAGGAAAGAATCAGGAATGCACAAGAAACAAATGCATTCTTCAAGACTGTGACCTCATACCTAAGGCAAGAGCCTACAGGGCTAAAGTATGAAGGCTATCAGATGCTCAATGAAGGCCTGCTGACCTACAGAAACAGATTGTATATTCCAAGTTGTGACGAATTGAATAGGTTCATAATGGATGAACTACACAAGAGACCATATACTGGTCACCCAGGATATCAGAAAATGATCACGGCCACTAGGAAACAATTCTATTGGCCTGGATTGAAAAAGGACATAGTTGACTATCTAGCTAAGTGCCTATAATTCCAGCAAGTTAAGGCAGAACACCAACACCCAACAGTGTTGTTACAACCTCTACCTATTCCAGAATGGAAATGGGAAACCATTTTCATGGATTTCATCATCGGATTACCAAAATCGGCTAAGCAAAATGATGCCATCATGGTAGTGGTGGACAAATTGAGCAAGTCTTCTCAATTCGTTCCTTTCAAGTTGACTTGCAAAGCAATAGATATTGCCAATATCTTCACGAAGGAGATATTCAGACTGCATGGAATGCCTAGAGAGATTGTATCCGACAGAGACACAAAATTTACTTCAAGCTTTTGGAAATCCTTGATGACTAGTCTTGAGACTAGATTGTTATTTAGCACATCCTTATCACCCCCAAACTGATGGGAAAACAGAAATATTATACCAAATATTAGAAGACATGTTGAGGATGCATGTAATTCATCAGCCATTGGTATAATTTTCCTACAACAACGGTTATCAAGAGTCACTGAAGATGAGCCCTTTTGAATCCCTCTATGGTAGACAGTGCAAGATTCCAATCAGCTGGAGTTATCCAGTGGATAGAATTACAATCGGACCAGACATGCTAAAAGAAATGGAAAAACGAGTGATTCAGATAAAACAAAATCTGAAAATTGCTCAGGATAAACAAAAGAGCTACGCCAACAGAAAGAGAACTCCCAGAGAGTTCAAGACAGGGGACCATGTCTATCTCAAAGTTAGACCCAGGAAGAGTTCTCTGAGAATGGGAGCTTGTGCCATGTTGGCACCTCAGTATTGTGGACCCTTTGAAGTCTTAGATAAAGTGGGACCTGTAGCCTATAGGCTAGCGCTCCCTCCCACAGTAAAGGCACATAATGTTTTCCATGTTTCATTATTGAATAAATATGTACATGATTCTAATCATATAATTGACTGGTTTGTTATCCAGGTGGAGCCGGAGGGAGAATTCCTGCCAGAACCTCAATGCATACTAGATAAGAAGGAAACCTCACTCAGGAACTGAACCATTGCACAGGTCAAGGTGCAGTGGAAACACTTTGGCCCAGATGAGGCTACATGGGAAATGGAGGATGCCATGAGACAGGCATATCCATTTTTTTTAACTTTTGTATGTACATAGCATGTTGACAGATAGAACATCAAGGACGTTGTTCCTTTAAGGGGGAGGGAATTGTAATACCCTGTTTCCCCCAGTTTGTAAATATAACTATATTGGCCAAGAGACTATGGAAAACTCAAATGTGTGAATGTTTGATTTGATGGACCTTTGTATAAAAGGTCGATGAATGTAAATTTTGTTATTTTAATAGAAAATGGATAAGTGTTGCATGATTGTTGGAAAAGGGGATGTGCTAAGAGAGACCATGAATGCTATGAAAGAGATAGTGGAGGGGACCAAGAATGGTTGCGTTAACTTCTACCGGACCAATACTTTGTTGGATTTAATTGCTCAGGATCAGAACAACCCTCTGACCCATGAATGAATTGCATTCAGGCTGGTAGGTGGGAAGACCTCCTCGAGAGTTAATGAGGGGATGGGGCAGACTGCCCATCTGTAAGGCTTCTAGACCTGACCACATATTGGGGATTCATGCCACACACAATCTTGTTGAGAAAGGAAAGAAAGACAGGCGTGGTGGACGAAGAGAAGAGGGCCTGCGAAGAGTGCAGAGACGAGAGACTAAGCTCTCAGGTTTGAGGAAGAACTATGAAAATGAGTGTGTTCTGATCGCGGGAAATAGAGATTGATTCGGGAGAAGGATAGTAAATTCATCCCTATCTATTTATGTGCCGAAAGAAGATAATCAATCTCAAAGCATCGTGGTCTAGCTCGTGGGTGGCTAGTGGTAAATATGTTAGGAGTGATTGAGCCTATGGTTGGGTGGAAACGAGCACCACTTCCAGCAGTTGCTTCACATTATCTGGTTCTGATAAGTGTTTTCATACTCTATGCGTTGAATTAGGAATTAATGGTTGCATGCATGTATTTACATATCTATAAATGTTTTCTGTATTAAAATGGTTAAGTTATGTGTATGTTATCTTCCTTGAGAACTTATGCTTATGCTTCTCCTTTATGCTCTAGTTTAACTCTCGAAGTTGTTTTCCCCAGGGAGCTACCTCACAGCTCTGGAGTCGAAGAAAGCCTCTTGGCACTATGACCATCTCGATAACCTCACAAGTTTACCTTGCCTTGTTTCAGAACTTAAAGTTATGTGAGTTAGGAAGGCATTTCCTTCAAACCAGTAGCCTGAGAGACCTTGAACTCGTGCCCACGGCCTTAACCAAAACCCAGCTAAGAGTAGATCTCATAACCCAAAAGTCATCTGAAGTTCCATGTGACCTGGGTCTAGGAACCCTGTGCTAAGCCCGAAAGGAGCTAGTTGATAATGGTTTCAGATTTTCGGGAGTTCGATGCCCTGGGATGTAAAACTTCACGATAGTCAAAGTTACCTAAACTCCCTGAGTAACAAGAGCCATAGATGAATCAAGAACCTAACAGAGGAGATGAATGTGAGTCGTTCATTGGGAGGAAAACCTATCTTAGTCGTTGGATTGACTCAAAGATCCACTGGATTTAACGGATCAAACACCAGCCACTCGATTATATCGATGGTTGGGAATCGTTGCGGAGCGCGAAGGTGAAATTAGCAAACGTTCTAGTTCACAGCCCGCAATCAACCAACATCGTTGATCTCGTCGGGGTGGAGGATCAATGACCACGATTAGACAGATTCGGGAAAGCACTTTCTAGATTGCAGATATTGGGCCCCGCAATCACTGTGAACCGTCGATATGAGAACATAGATCGATGGTTGGGAATCATTGTAGAGTGTGGAGGTGAAATTAGTAGACGTGTTAGTTCACGGCCTGCAATCAACCAACATCATTGATCTCGTTGGGGTGGAGGATCAACGACCACGATTAAACAGAGTCGGGCGAGCACTTTTTAGATTGAGGAGATTGAGCTCTCTGATAAAGAGAGATCACGTTGGGGCCCCACAATCACTTTGAACCGTCAATCTGTGAACAAATTAGTATTGGCCAGATCTCAACCGTGAAAATATGAGGGAGGTTGAAAGACAATCAGACCAGAGTGACGAGGCACAGTGACACCATCCATGGTGACGTGGATTTAAGATTGACGATCCACGTGCCACTTGGATTCATGTGCATCACACACCCTATAGCCATTTTTTAACGTGATACTTGTCATCCCAGACAAGGGCAGGTGTCGCCCCTAACCCAACTATGTGTCAGCCCCTGGTACATTTCCAACCTCACCCATGTGGTTGGTGAAATGACTGGGATTCCGGGAGTCTGGGACTTCGAGACTCTGGAGGATTTGAGTTGCTTCAAAAATCCCCAAAGTGCCAAAGTGTTAGAGTAGATCCTATTTGTCGGCACGGGAAGGCACGTGGCATTACATCGTTAACTCCAGAGAAGAGCACTCTGAAGGAACATGAGGAGTGAAGTCCCGAAGGTCTAAAGTCCCGAAGTGCCAAAGTCCATCGGAACTGTCCGTTGGAAGGGGACATGTGGTGCTCGATCTGTGACTCTGGGTATGGAGTACTTCGGAGGAAAAAGGATTTGGAGCATTTGAAACTCCCGAATGGAAAAGTCCTGAATTGAATCAGGGCCGTCAAAATCTCTGAGGACACACAACATCGGATTGTGAACTTTGTAGATTTTCCACTCTGGAGGATTTTCACGGTGGTTGTCTTGGCGCCTATTGTCTTGGCGTTTGGTCATAGACCATGGTCATATGCGAATATGGATGGATGGAAGGGGCTAGGCATGGAATTGAAATCCCAAAGGCTGAACTCTAAATCCCTCGTGAACCTGTGAGTTAGTCGAGGACCAAGTCCAATCGTTGGATTTGTTGGTGGATGGATTTTTCCCATAGAATTAAGGATGCTTGAAGATCCGAGATATCAAAGGACTCAAGGAGAAACATGTTGATTCAGACCCATGTGGAAGCCTCGTGGCCTCGACCAATGAACACCCGAACAACTTGGGAAAGGATATCTTCCAGGTTTGAGCTCGATTCGGAGCATGGAAACCGTGGCTGGAAAGCTCTGGAAGAGCATAATGGAATAGAGACACCGAATGGGGGTTTTGATTTTCTTAAGAAGAATGAAAATTCAACGCCCCACCATGGGTGTGTTACACACATTCACCTGTGCTCATCCAAAGGCACATCCAACTCAACATATCTTCTTTCCCACTGCATTACATAGGATATTCATATGGAGTTCATCATCTCAGCTCTCTGCTCAGAGGAGGCTAATACATTGTCTTCATCTATGTCTCGTAACATTGCACCCAACTCATAGGAATTCACATGTTCACCTTGTGCTCAGCCACAGGCACGTCCAAAACAGCATATCTCCTTTTCTCACTACGTTACATAGGAGAATCATCTAGAGTTCTTCTCAACTCTCTGTAAGGAGGAGGTCATCACTACGTTCCAACTCTGTCTCAGATAGGAACCACACACCCATCTCAAGGGCTCTCTCTTAGGTTGACTCAATCAGTCTGTGTCCTGGAGAATGTTTCACGTAGCTGTAATCATCAACACTCCCTCTCAGCTAGGGAGGCATTCTTCATCAGGCCAAGTCTCACATGGAAGTACTTCGAACTTTGTCTTGGTTGTAGTCATCAACACTCCCTCTCAACTAGGGAGGTATTATTCACCAAGCCAATTTGGTGAAGATGTCTGCAATCTGCTCATGTGTAGGAAGGTACAACATGTGTGTTGTTTTCCTTTGCATCATGTCTCTCAAAAATGATATTTTATCTCAACGCATTTCGATCTATCATGAAACATCGGGTTCTCAAAGAGCTTCAAATGCAGCTTTGTTTATCATCATAGAATCCATCTCATGATCAATTAAATATGTCAGAAGCTTGTTAAGCCACACTACTTTGCACACTCAATGCTATATACTTTGTTTCTGTGGTACTCAAGGCCACGGAGCCTTGTTTCTTGCTGCACCAGGAAATCATGGAAAACTTCAAGGTAAAACAACAATCTGATGTGTTCTTCCGATCCACTGTACTCTCTTCTCAATGTGTATCGACATATCCCTGCAAACTGAAGTTCTCATTGGAGGCATGTATCTTAGGCCATTTCCAATTGTGCCTCGTATATATCTCAATACATGATTTACTGCTATCCAGTGAGTCTGTCTCGGCTGACTCATGGATTGACTAAGCACATTTGTTGCATATCATATATCAGGTCTGGTGTTAACCAAATACATCAATGATTCAATCAACTGTGGATCAATCTTGTCTGAATCATCATCATTTATTTTTTCGTCAAATCCATCAACATCGATGTAGAAATGGATTTGCATTCGGTAATATTGAAATTCTTTAATATCCCCACCGTATGTTTTCCTTGACTTGGGAAAAGTCTCATTGGTCCTCTATCATACTTCTTGTCCCAAGAAGTAGTGCATCATACCCAGATCCTTCATCTTGAAATTAGAAGTCAAGGCTTGCTTGTAACAACACGACTTCTTGAACAAGTCATCAAAATCAGATTCTTGTCACCAACAATGTAATAGTATAGGTTTGGATCAAAAACACTCTTGCTGAAACCCAAACTTCATCAAGAAATCATCTATTTGATGTAGTTTCCAACTCATGGGTAGTAGTACAGATGGGAGTGCATCAGGCTACTGGATCAATATGTCTCATCACAGTTCACTCCCTTTGCTTGTGATAATCCTATGACTACAAGTCTTGTTTTTGTATTTCTCAAAACTTCCATTAGATGCATTTCTTTCTGCCTCTTGCAGAGTTTGTCAAGCCCATACATGCCTTTTATGGCTTATTGTAAAGTCCCTGGGAATATCAACTGGAACAACTGGATCAACTGTATCAATGGTTGTCTCCCTCTGAACTGATGAGGGGGAGAAGGTATTTGTCTTTTCCTTCTTCTCAAATAATTTTGACTCCCTCTGAAGTCTTGAAGGACAAACATCTTCCTTTGTTGTTAACCTGCCTGAAACAAGGAAACAAACGAAAGGAAACAAGACAAGAATATCTCCTAGAGGAGATTTATGAGTACATCTCTAGAATCAAAACAATTTAAGGATTGTTGTCACAGCTACAACACCTACTTGTAATGTAGCATGATAATTTAAAACAATCAAACTTGGGGTCTTCACTTCCAATGTGTTGTTCTTTTGAATGCACTGAGACCTCTATGGGTCCATGATTTCACCAAGGGTTCCTTCCTCCTGCAAGTACCCTTAGGACAATTGATCCGGATTATTTTCGGCACGAAATGAGAGCGGAGATATAATAAAAAAATGCACAGAGATAGCGCAGATATTCAATAATATAACATAAATGTATCAGAGGTGCAACCATAAACACAGATATGCAGTAATACGCGATTTCTATTAATGAAAGAAATGTACAGAGACTATAAAAATATAGAGTGAAAGACTCGCTAGAATGGTGGCAGCTTATCTCTGAGAAGAGATGTGACGACTACTCGCATTCGCAAGAAGATGATTACAATGAGGCTCTGAAGTCCTTTTTACAATAAATAGGAATGCCCAAAACCCTAGACATCCAAAAACCTAACCCTAGGAGATGAAGCGCCAAAAGTCATGTGGACCCCGTTTGGGTAAGTTAGTACATCAACTTCCTGGGGTCGTAACTTTTGCATACGATCTCCGTTTTAGGCGTATAATAGCTCGTTGGAAAGGTATCATCGAGGAGATTCATTTTGGGGGCTCAATGATACCTTTGACTATCACTGAGAACCTCAATCTCGAAAAATATTCATTTAGGCCCTCAAAATGGCCCCAGAAGTTAAAACCTGCTAAAAATAGTAAATTGCCAAAATTGCCAGAAAATTGTTTTTGAGCCAGTTGGAAAAAGTGGGTGGCCACTGATATCCACCTAGATCAATCCTCCCTCCTTAGGAAGCAATGGTCTCCATTGCATTGAGTTCCAGGGGGAGAGGGAAAAGTGTTTGTTGAATCTGCATCTTAGTGAGCTGCTTGTCTTGCTGGAGACGTCGCGTTGCTCAATTTGTGGAAGTCTGTCACGAACCTGTTGAGGTTGAGGTTGTTCAACAAGTCAAGATACATGAGAGGACGGTGTGCAGAAGGAATCTTTGCGCTTTGCTGCAACCTTGTCGACCTGCTTTTGTTGGATAGAAGGTGCTTGGGGCAAGGTTGTAGTGGTTGCAGTGTCCTTTTGTTCTCCTTTTGAACAGATTGTGAAGAAGCTGAATTTTGCAGTATGAGATACTACCTTGTGACACTTTTCAGGTGGAACAGTAGTTGGAAATACCTCTAGTATTATGTAGAGATGACCCCCCAAAGTAACAATGACACTACAGGGTCGAGACTCATAAAAAGCATGGCATCTCCACATATATGGTTGGCCCAAGAGCACATCACAGACATCCAGTGGGGCAACATCACATAATACCTCATCCTTGAAGGATTGGATGTCGTATGATAATCGACACTGTTGGTTGACACGAAGATCTCGTCCTTGGAGAAGCCACCCGATGTTGTATGGTTGTGGGTGTGGTGTTGTTGACAATCCCAACTGTTTGACGATCTCTGCTGAGATGAGGTTCTTCTAGCTTTCACTATCAACAATAAAATGTAGCGGGGTCCCCTTCACCCACATCTGTGAATGAAAAAGGTGCTCCCCCTCTTCAGGATCTGTTGGCTCTTCTGGTTGAATTGTTGTGGTCGCGACAATAGCAATGGGGTCCATGTCAATGATATGTCCTTTACGATTATTTTCAAAATCATATTCTGAATCAGGGTTCGGATCTTTGTCTTTAATCTCGGCCACCAATGACTGTTTTGAGCGACATTCATCGGTGTTGTGCTAGGGGATTTTATGGAACTCGCACCATTTTTCGGTGTCCTTCTTTGTCTTCCCGTGACCCTTCTTTTCCTGTGTCTTAGACTGGTTTTCGGAAGACTGTTTGTTAGGGTCGTCTTTGTCATACTTTGGTTGTTGCGGATTTGCAGACCCGAACTCCCATTTGTTCTAGTGCTTAAATTTCTGCTCAATTTTAACAGCATATCGATAAGCATCACTGAGTGATGAGATGTCTAGAAAATCCATTTCAGTCTGGATGTATCTGTATAGATCCCCATGGTATTTCAGAACCAAATGTCGCTCGAAGTCTTTGATACCCAGCTTGGTGCGCAAGGTATGGAAGGTATTGGTGAACTCTGGAACTGCTTGGCCCCTCTCTTGCCGCAGTGTAGTCCATCTCATGTATTGGTCCTCATAGTTGCCAACAGGTTAACATTGTTCCTTTACCGCATCCACAAACAAATCCCAAGTGGGATCAACCCCATATATTCCAGACTCCTCTGTGGAAATTTGCTCCCAGTAAGTTTCTCACCAATGTTTGACATGAGGGAGAGCTTTAAGGAGTGCGAAGGTGATCTTTTATTTGTCGGAAAAATTGTGAATAGAGAAATAACCTTCTAGCAGAGTTAACCATTTTTCTAGGGCTTCTGCATCTATCTGTCCTTCAAATACAGGAATATCAAAATTAACTTGTACCTTGAAAGGCGAGGTGCCTCCAAAGTGGCCACTTGATGAAGATGTGCCCACTGCTATCGACAGGCGTTTAAGGATGTGGGAAAAATTCTCCATCATTTCATCCCTCTGTTGCGTGAGAGTTTGCTCAAGCAACAGATTGATAGAATCGTCTGCTCTGTCATTTTTATTTTCTTCGCCATTGAGGGTTTCTTGGGTGTGTGAGAGAGATTGTCTTCAAGAGAGACAAGCTCGAGACCCAACTTTCTATACTCAGACCTCGTCGGGGACATGCACTAAAAAAAAATGATCAAGAGCAGCCTGCTCTGATACCACTGATCCGGATTATTTTCAGTACGAAATGAGAGTGGAGATATAATAAAGAAATGCACAGAGATATCGCATATATTCATTAATATAACAGAAATGTATCAGAGGTACAACCATAAACATAGATATGCAGTAATACACGATTTCTATTAATGAAAAAAATGTACAGAGACTATAAAAATACAGAGTGAAAGACTTGCTAGAATGGTGGCAGCTTATCTCTGAGAAGAGATGTGACGGCTACTTGCATTTGCAAGAAGATGATTACAATGAGGCTCTGAAGGCCTTTTTACAATAAACAGGAACGCCAAAAACCCTAGACATCCAAAAACCTAACCCTAGGAGATGAAGCGCCAAAAGTCATGTGGGCCCAGTTTGGGTACGTTAGTACATCAACTTCCTGGGGTCGTAACTTTTGCATACGATCTCCGTTTTAGGCATATAATAGCTCGTTGGAAAGGTATCATCAAGGAGATTCATTTTGGGGTCTCAATGATGCCTTTAGCTATCATTGAGAACTTCGATCTCGAAAAACCTTCTTTTAGGCCCTCAAAATGGCCCCGGAAGTTAAAACCTGCTAAAAATAGTAAATTGCCAAAATTTCCAGAAAACTGTTTTGAGCCAGTTGGAAAAGGTGGGTGGCCACCGATATCCACCTGGATAAAAAATGACGCAAATAATATATATACAAGTGCATATTTGAGAGTGAACACCAATGGAGGTTCTACTTCCTGTCATGATGAGCAATGACATTCCTTGTTAGTTTTCCTTGTAGCCATTTGTACCATACAAGTCTCTGACGAATTTTGCATCATCCTTTATTGATGTAATTGATATGAGAGTATCACATATTTGGAATTATGTCCTTTTGTTGGTGATCCAACTTGCTATGATTGTTTTATCTTATCAAGGTCATGTCCATTGTTTGACATTTAGCAAAATTCCAAACACAATGTTGTAGCTATCCTTGTAGCTTCTGCTGCTACTTAACATTGTTACATCTTGACTTCAGATTTGTATTTTAAGGGTTTCAATTCAGTCTGTAACATCTTCATTGCACTTAGGTAAGCCATCAACAACCTTCTATGTCTGTTGGGATATACACCAGCACCACCATTAAACACTTGCATCAATATATATGACATCAAATGATGGCAAGATGGAGCAATTGGACAACATAGATATAACTCAGAGAATTTACTTGTCCACAGGTCTGTGTTGTTATGGGTCTGTCATGTCACTCAACTAGTCTTTAAAAAATTCTCATAATTTCCTCTTATCTATGTTGAGATATGTACCTCATTTCTCCTCCTTCGCAAGTAAATCATATAGAAGAGCAACAAAAGAAAAAGTGTGAACATAATATCTATGGAAAATATGAATGCTTGGTACAACTTAATCTTAGGGAGAGGTGGCTGGCAATGTGAAGAACATGAGGAAGATTTGTGCAATCTGATCCCACGCCTAATCTAAAACACCACTAAAACTCATCGATCAAATGTGGGTACAAACAATCTGAATAGATGACCCCAAAACCACCTTACCATCATCAGAACTCCAAACTAAATGCCCACATCAATGGGATGGATTTTAACTGGGAAACGTTGGGTGTGAGTAATGTTTTAATGAACATCATGGACAAATGCATGTGATGGGATTAGACCTTAATAATTTCTATCCATGGTTTTGTAGATCCCCGAGGCTCGGAATAAGTATTACCAGACTTTGTCTAACTGAGCATCAAAGTAATGTTGAATCTGCACTGCTACTACTTCATCAAACTAGGTTTTGAAAGGCCACAACAAAAGGGCATAGTTTTTACCTCAGTCCCTCAGAAATAAATTTACCAATGAAGGCACATGTCTGTGGTTGAAGTTTGTGAGGCCAGACTTCCGTGGAAGATTTTAGAGGGGGCCCAGAACAGGTCGGTTTCCTTCCTCCTTCCAACTTTAGGGGGTCCGGCCCTTCTCCTAGGCTCTAGCCTCTTTTCCATATACTTTTGGTTGTTGTTTAAGGGTTTTCTATGAAAATTTTAGAGGCCTGCGACCACCTCAATTTGACAGCCGACCCTCCTCCCCATACACTACAGAAATTTTAAAATGAAGCTTCAACCCATAGTGGGGTTTCTCTTTTTGTTGTGGTCTCTTCATCAGCTACCACATGAAATTAAGAGGATTATGGCCCCCTTCTCTTCACACTAACAGTAAATTTTTGGCAGACTTTACCTTTAATTTTTAATATGCAATGGTCTTCTTCAAGCCTTCTCTGAAACCATGTTGAATTTTGGCTCATGCATTCTCTTTAAATTTTATGTTTAACTATTACTTGAACCATAACTACTACAACAAACCAAGATCAAAAGAAGAATAACCATGCACAAGAACACAAGAAGTATCCTGGGAAGCCCTTCTCAACAAGGGAAGAAAACCCAACCAATGCTTTTCTATATTCTTCAAAAGAAAGACCTCCCACACCATCACCAAACCTAGCACACAAGAGGGTGTTGCACTTCTCATAATTTCAGACCACAACTTCTGAAATCATGAGATGGCACAATGTTAAGTGTGTTTCCTCAATGGGGATTCACCTTTATTTATATAAGACTTGTCACATCAAATGATGTGTCTATTGGCACAATAGGGACGACCTCAATAACTCAAAATATAATTAATAATTACCATATTAATTATCCTTTACATTAAGGTGGGGCTGACTTGTACCCTTTACATTACAATTAGGGTTACAGGTAAGTCTGACTCTTGAACAATATAGCAAGGGATCTCATACACCCACTAGTGCTCATACACTAGGGGCACATCCATAAGGATGTCCATATCTCTATCTCACTACGTCTCACAGGAGAACCACACTCACTAGTGCTCATCCACTAGGATCACATTCACTTGTGCTCATCCGCAGGCACATCCAACTTAACCGATCTTCTTTCCCACTACATTACACAGGAGAGTCATCTGGAGTTCATCATCTCAACTCTCTACTCAGAGGAGGCTAATACATCATCTTCATCTCTGTCTCATAACAATGCACCCATCTCATGGGAATTCACATGTTCACCTTGTGCTCATCCATAGGCACGCCCAACTCAACAAATCTCCTTTTCTCACTGCGTTACAGAGAAGAATCATTTGGAGTACTTCTCAACTCTCTGTAAGGAAGAGGTCATCACTACGTTCCAGCTCTGTCTCAAATAGGAACCACACACCCATCTCAGGGGCTCTCTCTCAGGTCGACTCAATCAGTCTGTGTCCTAGAGAATGCCTCACACAGCTGTAAGCATCAACAAATTCATCTCCAAGCTTGTCACATAGAGGTCCAATGTACTGAATAGCGTGGACATTTTCCCTCCACGAGTAAGATTCCATGCAACTTAGCTACCATGCCCCATGCACAACTTGCAACATTGGTTGGTTGTGACAAAGCAAATCTTTACACATGGTAGACTAATTCATGCTCCAATTTGTGATCAACTCATTCTAGGATGAGGTGCCCTTTTGTCGTAGTGCAAGTGGACATATGTGATGTACTATTATGTAATGTACCTAGGGAAGATCACATATTAGGTCATCTATTTTTATGGGAATTTCATGTCATCTATCAAGCGTCAACGTTATAGAATTCTAGAAATTTCTCACAAAGATCATCATTACCACACATATAAAAAGTTGTAAAAACACTTGTCGTGAATATAAACTTGTTTTTGTTGATAGTTTGAATATAACCACAACCTTATGGTCCTCTATTTCTTGAGTAAACCTCAACAACTCTCGAGAGACTCTCCATTCGATAATGACCCAGAATTTAGTGTGTCAACACATTCTAACAATACTAGTGATATGACAATGCAACACAAGGATACAAACTCTCTACGAGTGTAAATGCAATCCAATCCCTCCAACCAGCTAAGTTTTCCACATTTTAGTAGGGGCAACATAATTTTTATCATCAGTTGAATAGTGCCATGAAGTTTTATTCTAGAATGGAGAATTTTGAGTTGATGATAGCTTTCACTTGTACGATGAAACCCCTTGGTACATGACGAGGAACACTAATCTATGCAATATTCCACCCTTGCCCCATGCTTACCATCATTCAACCTATAGTGTACTAGGAAAACTATGCAACAAAATTCTAGGCCTCATCATTTTGCTTTGGCATGAGACCAAAGTTTGTCCCTCGTCGTCTTTAACTCTACACATGACCACTACTCAAATGTGTGTCACTATTCTAACTATAGCTCGAGATCCACATGGTTCCATCTCAATGGACATGCCACAACCTAAATGGTCTACACATCTATCCAAATGGGTGATCAAGTTTAATCGTGTTCATGCATGCCCTAACTAGATTGATTTCAAGAAACGAGACAACAATGAATCCTCAGTCAATGTGCATGATGTTGATAATAAGGATCACCTCTACCATCATTCAACCTATAGTGTAATAGGAAAACTATGCAACAAAATTCTAGGCCTCATCATTTTGCTTTGGCATGAGACCAAAGTTTGTCCCTCATCATCTTTAACTCTACACATGACCACTACTCAAATGTGTGTCACTATTCTAACTATAGCTCGAGATCCACATGGTTCCATCTCAATGGACATGCCACAACCTAAATGGTCTACACATCTATCCAAATGGGTGATCAAGTTTAATCGTGTTCATGCATGCCCTAACTAGATTGATTTCAAGAAACGAGACAACAATGAATCCTCAATCAATGTGCATGATGTTGATAATAAGGATCACCTCCATTGATCCTTTTTCTTTTTTCTAAATATTTAACAATGACATTGTGAATAATTCATTATAATCTATTCAATCAAATAAAAATTGAATAATTCATTATAATCTATTCAATCAAATAAAAATTGAGTTATAGAGTAGCATATAAATAGAAATTGAGTTATAAAGTAACATAGCATATGGGGATTCCTAGGTACTATAGGGAATCATAGATACACAAATCCAAATATCTATTAAATAATCTCTTATATTGCAATCATTCCAAGGCAAAACTCACACACCAATTCTCTTATACAACTATGATTCATGCTAGTTTTGTAACTCATTTATGTATCAACCACAATATTATGTATATATAAGCAATCTCCATTGTTTGGCTTCGTTGGTATACACTTCATTGCTTAATCCACACAAATAAATGATATATCCATTTCTAATACACTTAACACGCATTAATGTGTATTGTTTTAGTTTTAATATTATTACACATTAGTTCTTGATAATTTGTGCTCAAAACCTAAACCATTAGAGAGTCACAATAGGATGCGTGCGATGCTTTCAAAATAGATAAACATAAATCTTCAACCAAGATCAAAACCTAAACCCTCTATCGAAAATAGAATACGAAAAAGCTTACTGCACCAGCCGGGAAACGAACCCGGGTCTGTACCGTGGCAGGGTACTATTCTACCACTAGACCACTGGTGCGAATATGAAAAAGAGTATTTCTACATATCTGGTGTTTCAATTCATATCTCTTCTTTCTTTCTGCAATTTCACATACACATGATTTTCCAAACGATTTCCCGTTTTTCTCATTCACTTTTGTATATTTAATATTTGATAGTAATAATTATATATTAAACAACTCTGTACTGTTAATGTGATAGATGCTAAACACAATTGCCTTTCAAATTTTTCTCCTAAATATTTATTAAAATAAGTAAGTTGTGCTATAGAATTGTTTTTATAATAAAAATCTTTGTTTATCTTTCCCCCTTGGAGTGGTAAAAGTGCAATTGACGTATAGTATCATAGGATTTATATATAGGGTAGATGGCTAGGTATTATGAATATAGTATGATTATTTTTTGGATAATTTTATTGATGATGTGAAAGGTATATTGGGTATTTGGTGGATACTGTATAAGGGTTGAAATCAATTTTTTAATCTTGGAGTATGATTTGTTACATTTTTTTTTTAAATTGAATCTAATGTGTGCATAGACAAGGCATTATAAACGAGAGTGTTTTTCATCTTCCATTTTCTTAGTGTCACAAAGATTGCATATTCTCTCCTCCCATGGTGTTTTAGCCTTTTTCTATCACCCATTTTTACTATGAAGGTCGTGAGAGTTGATTTTTATTTTAACAATGTGAATTTTCTTCTTTAAGCTAGCTATAGTATAAAGATACTTTTGATCTTCTAAGTTGGGGTTATTGATCTCTCTATGGTAATTTAACTTTCTTCTATTCTCTAGCTCTTCATTGCACCTCAATTTCTCTTTAAATTTAGTTGTGATAATGCTTTAATAGTATCAATATTTGTTGAGTTGTCTCCCCCTCTTTTTTCCAATGGTTTAACTAAGAACTAACGTCTTTATGCAGCCCTCTCTTATGTCTCGGGTGACTTGCTAGAATTCTAAGGAATACTAGGAAGCTTATTATCCTTCATATTAATTATCTTATGCTTGTACATTACCTAATCATAACTTTGATTTCAATGGATGGAAACCTAGCCTTTAAAAGGATGATTAAACATCATATATACAAAACATTAATCTATAATATAAATATGCATAAAAAATCAATTTAATCTATAATGTAAATCTGCATAAAAAAAAAAAAAAATCAATTTAATCTATAATATAAATATGCATAAAAAAATCAATTTTATTAAATGTGCGGCTTATAATCTAGAATATAAACTCTAATAATGTCAATATTAAATTCCAATAATGTCAATATAGGTTTTTACATTCACACACTAAATATTTAAGTATGGGAATGCCTCTCATTATGAAACATATAGATGAGAAACACAATGTTTAAAGCATAGTACAATAAGGATGGTAGCCAACACCTCTAATGCAAACACTAAATATTTATATATAAAAAATGAAAATTATGAGTTAGTCATGGTATTATTACTTTATTTGGAAAGAGTGTAACTAGATCAGTATAAAGCATAGTACAATAAGGATAATAAGGATGGTAGCCAACACCTCTAATGCAAACATTAAATATTTATATATAAAAAATGAAAATTATGAGTTTGTCATGGTATTATTACTTTATTTGGAAAGAGTGTAACTAGATAAGTATAGAAATTTTTAGAAAACACACATCCCAAGCTAAGAGAGAAGAGCATATGTGACCTTAAATAAAGTTGCATTCATTAATATTAATCTCATTCTCACCAGTATGTTCCATCTGTGTCGATTGTTCCTCGATGGTTACATATCCCTTTGTAGTGATTTTTTTTTGCTTTCCATTTCATCTCACTTTTCATGACCATGTCTATATGATGTTATTCACATCAATAGATTTCATTTTTTTAGTTCCAATAACCCTTATTGATTTAAGTTTAAACATTTTTTATTGAAGTTTTTAGTCAACAAAAGTGAGCAACGATTGCTTTACTTTAGATTTAACACTAGGACATAAACGATTTACCATGCAATGGAAGCCTCCTTCAGTTAACAATCCACAAATGGAGGAAATCTATTCCTCCAAGATCACCTAGGATTTGCACCTGGCCCTACCAATTTTCAGAATCGCATGCACACACAAGCATGAGCACAAGCACAAGCATGCCATTGAGAGACTTGAACCCTGGTTGGGGTGATAACAACACCCCACTTTTACCAACTTGGTTGGGCACATGTTGAATATTATGTTGGGATCATCCCTATGGGGTTTATTGGGGGGGCAAAGGACCCATTAGAGTAATAATAATGTATTTATGGTGCCCATTCAATATAAGGTGGACTAGGTCCACTATGTTGGCATTATTAAACAAGGCCCAGTAGGTAGTTAGTATGGATAAAAGTAATGTTGCTTCATTAAATAAGGTCCCCTAGGTTGTTAGTATTTTTTTATGATTAAGGTTTTCTAGCTAGCTATAAATATGAATGGAATCCTCCTTACGAAGTGTGTGTTGGATTATATTGTATTACAACTTAGCTCATCAAGAGGTTTCCCCTCAAAGAGGCAAGTGAACATGAGTTGATCATTCTATAACATGATCATTGTATGGTGTTTCTCTACCTTAGGGTTTTTTATATTGAATAAAGTGTGAATATTTATGAATATATTGTTTATGATTCAATTTTAAGGATTAAGGATCACTACAAGTGGTATCAAAGCTCTTTCTTGGGCCAAAAAGGAAGATTTTTAAAATATTTTGTAGGTTTTCAAAGGAAAAAAAAATAGGGTCACAACACTCAGATCCATTCCTATAGATTTCTATACATAATATAAAGAAAGAAATTACAAATCCAAGTCTCTTGAAAAACTACTCGATTTCAAAAATAAAAAAGCGTTCAAAACGGAGTCCAGGAAATGAACATTGTTGATGATATTGTAGCTTCAGGAGGTATTCCCACAAGAGGCCAAGGTGTTAGGCATGTGGGAATCTTCGTTGGCACCAAATTATCCTTTTGTTTCAGTGAAACCAGACCAGAAATGAGGCTAGGGTCTCATGGGAAATTTGATGGGCTTTATGGGCTTGTGTAGAGGTTTCACACCCACAAAAAGGATTAAAATATTCTAATTAATTGTTGATTTTATAAGCGGTGCCTAAACTCGCTCATTGGACTTGTATATAAAAGAGAGAGGTCATTGTGACATTTACTCATTGTGCATAATGGAGTTAACATAAGTGAGAGTGCACTTGTGCTAGGAACTTGGAAATTTCAGCAAGGGAAATTATGCAATTATGGCAATCTGACCTAGGGTTATCTTGGAGATTTTTTGTTTTTGTTCTTTAGCCAAGGAAGGCGTCTTTCTCATCAAAGGAAGGCACACGTGTGAGGGAGGAGGGGAACCAGGTCGAAAATGGATGGCACATATGTGAGCAAGTTGCACGTGTGAACATGTCACACATGTGAGTAAGTCATACAACTCACACATGTGAGCAGAAAGGTATGGATGACTGTACAATAGGTCCACACATGTGAGCTGACGTTAACAGGAAAAGGAGAAACAAGTCTGCACATGTGGAAGGGTTTTTTGGTCCACACATGTGAATTTTTCAGACATGTACAACATTATGTACTACTGATTTCAACATCCATATGAATGATGTCAGCAAATGTACAGAACATAGTTACCGACTTAATGAGAGCTGTGACCTCAAAACGATAACTATGGCCCAAAAAACCCATACTTTTGCATAAAAAACATCAAAATCAACCCCCAAATCAAAAAGTGGTGCTACCGGTAGCACATTTTTTTCAAACGTGATCAAAATTACAACATTCAAACATGGCCTTCAAAACTTAGACAGTAGTTCAGAAAAACCTTAAAATCGACACCTAAAAAAAAAGATGTTTTTGAAAATTTGTTTCTTTTCAAAACGTTAAATTTTGAGATCACTTGAAATCGTATCTTTATCACTTGGTACCATTAAAACCTAAACCTCAAAATCAACCATCAAATTGAAAAGTGCTACTACCGGTAGTACCCGTTCTAAAATTGGGGTATGAAAATGACACATTTTTATAATGTGGTAAAAGAACTCATCATTATTGTAAACAAAAACATAAAATCAACCCTTAAATGTTTACTTTTTAAATCTTATTATCACGCAAAGCACAAGGTAATACATAATGCCATGAAAATATCACAATATACTTTAAAAATTCAACGTCACTTTTTAATAGTTTTTTACTTATACTAATAAAAAATAAATACAAGTTACATTGAATGAAACATAAATAATTTCTTAAAAGTATTGTTATATTGACCATATTCAAAACATATGAGCTAAGAAATTTTATTATATTATCCATAATAAAAAATCATATCATTCATAAAACATAACAAAAGATTCATAACTTCATGTAAGATCATATGTAAGTTCAATGTGTTAGTTTTTCATGGCATTTAGGTTAAGTATGAAGTTCATTCCAATTTTATGAAATAGTCATAACCATAAATGTTGCAGCAACCAAGATCACAAGAAGAATCACCATGCACAAGAACACAAGATATATCCTGGGAAACCCTTCTCAAACAAGGGAGAAAAACGCAGCCAAATCCTTTGCTATATTCTTCAAGAGAAATACCTTTCACCAACAAAATGACTTAGCACACAAGAGGGTGCTTAAGCTCTAGAAACCCTAGCGCAAAAGAGAGGTACACACCTTTGCTAAAGAGAAGTACTTGCTGAAATTTCCAAAACATATGTGTGGAGGATATGATTCTACAATGGAGAATCATCTCCTACTTATATTAGACTTTGACTAATCTACAAGGGCATCTCATTGGCACAACAGGGCCGACCTCTCTAAGTCAAACACACTTTATTATTATCTTTATTATTATAATTAATATTTTCATTATTATTTTTCTTCTTTATATTAATCATATTAATATAGGGCCGACCTGTACCCTTTACATAATAACTAGGGTTACATGTAGGTTTGAATCTTGAACAATATATAGCAAAGGATCTAATACACCCACTAGTTCTCATCCACTGGGGGCCACATCCATAGGGATGTCATAGACTTGAGTCACTGCATTACACAGATGAACTAGGTCCTCGCACGTGCACTTATGCTCATCCATAGTCATGTCTGCTCTATAGGTATGCTTTCCCACTGTCACCAATAGGGGGATCATCTGGAGTCTTCTCATCAACTATGTTGCCGTTCAGAGGACGCCATCATGTCATCTTTGTTCTTATTCTCATGATGATGTGCCCAGTGATTTTCGGGATTTCCCTAACTCAACAGATCGCTCTTACATCGGATAATCATATGGAGTTCTTCTCTCTCATGTCATGGAGGAGGCCATATACATTCCTAGCCTTTGTCCCAGGCTAGAATCATGAACCCTTTATTAGGGGATTTCTCTCAGGTTTGTAAGCTGAGAGTAAGACTTCACATCATTGTTATATTCCACATCTCATAGGTTGTAGGCTGGAGGATGTCTCCTATAGCTGCAATCATTAACACAATGCTCATTTTTAGTTACCATACAAACATCATATGGATAAAAAATGCATAAAATGTTTCATACACTTATTCAAATTGACTCATGGTTTCTAAAATACCATCAGAGTCTACATTGTCTTCAAATGAATGTTTGGATGAAGATGTAGATGATCCATACTCTTCTCTATTGTCGATGAATGCACTGTCTGAGTCTACATGCATGCCCAACATTTCAAATGTCAAATTCATTTTATATCTACGACTAGGTTCAGCAGACTCCCATCTTGCATTTATTTCTTGCGGTAACAACCTCTTGATAATCTATGTTGTCTTGGAGCAAAGAGTTCCTCTCTTTGTCAAATTGAATTCATAAACAAGTATGTCAACATCATCAAATTTTAAGAGGTCAGTGAGATGACGAGTTGTATTTTGACCCTTTCTTTTTCTCTTTCTATTGACATGTTTCTCAACCACCATCTCTGGCTTGTACACACCATTGAATGGGTGTGTACTTGTTGCATACCAATGCACTTCAATTGCAATAGCATCATCATTTTCTTTCTCAATATGTATAACCTTTTCTATCCAGAATGGATAACCATGTGGATCTTCAGTCGCTAAAATTGCAATCATGCTACCCTCCTTAATATCTTGTACTGAACCCATGTAAAGGTCTTCCATGGCTTCATGTTGTGCATGTGGCCTTCGCGAACCAATATACATTTCTCTTTCCTTTGTTTATGTAAACTCAATATCACCTTGAGATTCTTGTTGAACTTCAACAATGTTTGTTTATTCATATTCGTTTAGCATATTTTGTGGCCAATGAAATGGAGTTCTCAACATTGTATCTTCATTTGTTGAGATTGAAATTATGTCACTTTGACTATTGAAAAAAGACTCCCACCAAACAGAATCTGCAACATCAAAGTACTCATATGTATCCTTAATAGATTTTTTAATTTCTTCCCTCCAGGCATTCATAATAATCTACATCTCTATTACGCCTTCATGCATTATGGATTTCAGCAACTGATTGTAAAAATAATAACTTTGATGCAAAAATTGGACGATATGGAATGAACTTCAAAAATGATAAACCTGATGAAGACCCCCATTCTGTAGTAGTTGAATACTGCTTTCCCCATATAAGTGTTTTCCCATCAATTTTTTCGAAACAAAATTGATGTTGGAAGCTAATGTCATTAAGTTTCTCAATACATTTTTCTTCACGATACGATCCCTGAATAAATCTTCGCATGTCAACAGTTTCTTCTAATATATGAAAAATGGGCTCTGGAATGTATGCTTTCTTGATACATTCAATCAATGATGGTAGACTTCCAACATTTTTCATCTTCAATGTTACTAAAAAACGACTAAACATTTGATCAATATGATCATGAGTGTGTCCAACAAGAAGGAAACCAGCTTTCACCTTTTGAAAGATTCGCATTTCAACAAGCATGCTTAGATATCCAAACACAATTTGATTTTTATTTTCATGACTAGTGTTGTCCAACTATAGATAGAGAACTTGAGGAAGATTTCCAGACCAGCGAGTGAGCACATGATGAATTGTGGTGATGGTAAGATTTGCATCATTATGAATAATGGTAACTGTGAAGTAAACCCTTGGATACATTGTTCCATTGAAAACCATACCACCAACCAACTGAAACTGAATGAAATTCTCTTCCTGTAAATTTTTGGGTGTACGAACAAAATGTGGTAGAAGTGTTTTCTTTTGGTCCATGCCATCAATTATCATACCTAAATATTTATTTGGAGTATCATAACACTTTTTCCTATGTTTGTACAACTTTTGTCTTTCACTTTATTGTTGATTCCGATGTTCTTGAAGTGCTTTGACTATGGAATATGCACATGACATAAAATAAAAATATTGATCGTATGTTTTCATAGTTGATAACTATTCAATTTAAAAAAAATAGTAAATACATACCTCTTTCTGCCCCTTCAGATTTATCTCTTATTGATTTAAGAGTAGCACATATACTACAAATCCTCATCCTTGAATTCTTAGGAATACAGACATTGTTGAATTATTTCTTCCATATTCTTGTAAAATATGCATATGTAATAAAATTACCATTTCCTTCAACACCTTGAGCATATCCTTTGTACAAGTTGTAGATTTCTCTCCTTGAAAAATTATCTGGAATATGTATTGTGTCTCTATCTGGCATACACTCTCCATGTTTGGAAAAGAAATCACGCATCCATGACAATGTAGTGTTTGTGAATGACCCACTCTCTCATCCATGATGTACCTTTGAATAAAATGATGGATATTTTTCCAACCTTGTATGGATTCTTGATAGACAAAGATTACCAATAGAGTGATTTTTTTTTAAAGTCTTTCTGCAAAGTAAAATATTCTCAATGTGATAATCATATCATGTATTGGTGGATATCATGCACCCCAAAAAATATGAATTTTGCATGCTCTTATTTATTGACAAATATGTCTTCATTTTATTCAAGGCATACATGTTGTCCATGATTTTCGAACAATTCTTTTGACAACATTCACTTGAAATCAATTCACTTATGGAAATTGATTTAGTGAGAAATTCTTTCCTAGACATTGTATAACTAGAATGATTTGGATTGATATAAAAAGGTCTAATCATGGTCCTAGACACAATGTTTCTTTGCAATGTCTCCACTATTTCATCATCCTCACTAGAAGGATTTTCCTTATCACCACAAGGAGTATCAATCAAAACATTGTCAGGAGACTGAACTAGAGAATGTCGATCACCTTCATTTGTTGTAGTTGAATGATTGAGAACACCATCATCAACATAATGATTTGGAGGAAAATCATCATCAACATTGTGTCCACTATTGACATAATCATCTTCATTGCTTTCAAAATCCCCACTTGAGTGAAAATGTTCACCATCTTGCTTAGTGATCTGGATTTAGGAGCGAAACGAACTGATTAACAGACCGAATAAAATAAACACAGAGATATGCAGAATAACACAAATATCCAGTGAACAATATATTCTATTAAATAATGAAATAGGCTGAAATTGTAAAACTGCAGAACTAAAAAATTGCTCGAATGGTGGTAGCTATCTCTGAGAAGACATGTGGTTGTTACACACATCTGTCTGAGCAGAATGGATTATAATGAGGCTCCATAGGCCTTTTTGATATTACTCCTAAATGCCAAAACCCTAGACATCCAAAAACCTAACCCTAGAAGGTGAAACATCAAAATTTATGTGGGCCCTATAGGTAAGTTGGTGTAATTTGGTACCTCAACTTCCTAGGCTCGTAACTTTTGCATATGACCTCTGTTGTAGGTGCGTGATAGCCTGTTGGAAAGGTGTTTTAGAGAAATACACATTCTTCCGTCAAACTTTAACTTTGTCTACAGTTTCACTATTGTGAGCCTAAAAAACAACGTTTAGGGCCCCAAAATAGCCCCAGAATTACAACAAAATAAGTCTATTGGATTAGGTGAGAGGCCACCCGTATCCATCTGGAGGAAGTGTGGGGATTCAGACAGCCCCAAAAGTCTAGAACCCACAATTACAAAGCAGTACATAAGAACGTGCTGAACAAAAAAATACACGAGGAGCCAATTGGAATAGGTGGGTGGCCACCAATATCCACCTGGATCAATCCTCCCCCCTTAGGAAGTAATGGTCTCCATTGTGTTGAGTTCCCTCATCAGGTGAGGAAAGTTTTGTTAGATCTGGCCCCGGGTGAGCCACTTGCCTTGGTGTAGGAGTTGTCTTGCCTTGACAACCCAATAAAGTTGGATCCACTGCTAGCGAGTTCCCTTGACCTGTGTGTCCACGATCTAATCAGTGGATGCTTGTTCCATGCAATCAGGGTTGAGATTTGTTGGTGTCAGTTGTTCTGCGATCTCAAAAGTGTCCAATAATGGTGGCAAATATGGTTCAAGGAGGTCCACATTGAATATTGGATGCAAACCAAGGAAGGGTGGAGTGTTGAGCTCAAAATCATTTCTACCCACAACCTTGGTGATAGTGTAAAGCCCATAACGAAGTGGGTGAAGCTTTTGATGGGGCCCGGTGAGACTCTCCTTCTACAAATGTAACCCGACTTTGTCGCCAACCTGAAACTGGTGTGGTACCTTGGTGTGGTACCTGTAGGTGAGGAGAAGATGTCTTTTTATTCTTCCACGATCTCGTCCACTTGCTTTTGATGCAAAGAGAGGCATTGTGTAAAGGCCATGGATGTGGCGGAGACCTTCTGCTTAATGTGAGCATTGATCACAAAGAAGACGAACTTATTGGTCGGTGAAATGACCTAATTGGATTTCTTAGCCAAGATTAAATAAATAATAGTAGGCGGTGCTACCTATGGGATCTTGTACAATTGTCTACCCAAAGTAATAATAACACTACGGGGTCTAGACTCATACACAGCATGACACTTCCACAAATATGGTTGTCCTAAAAGAACATCACAAACTTCAAGGGGAGAAATATAACATAGTACCTCATATTTAAAAGGCTTGATGTCGTAGGGAAGATGGCATTGTTACCGGAGATCTCTTCCTTGGCGAAGCCAGCTGATGGTGTAGGGTTGTGAGTGTGGTGTCGTTGGCAGGTCCCGCTACTTAACGACCTCTATTGAAATCAGGTTCTTCTAACTACCATTGTCAACAATGAAATGAATCAGAGCCCCCTTGACCCACATCTACGAGTGAAAGAGATGTTCCCCTTCCTCTGGTTCTTTTGGTTCACTCGACCGGACTTTGGTGGTAGTGAAAGTGGAACTGGGTTCAACATCGATAATCTACTTCCCTCCTTCAGGATTTGACTCAGAATCAGAATCGGCCTCTGACTCGGAAGCCTTTAGCTCAACCACGATGGACTGGTTGGAGTGACATTCTCCGGTGTTGTGCCAAGGACTTTTATGGCACTCACACCATTTTCTCGTGTCCTTTGTCTTCTCATTGCCCTTCTTGTGTTGCGGCTTGGACTGGATGTCCTGAGGGCGACCATCTCGACCTAGTCCCTTGTTGTGTAGGTTGGGGCTGCCTTTGCCCTGCTTCGACTATGAGGGGTTTGCAGATCCAAAATCTCGTCGTTTCTGCTTAAATTTATGCTCGATCTTGACAGTGTATCTATAAGTCATGCCCAAAGAGGCGATGCCCTTGAACTCCATTTCTGTTTGAATGTATCTATGAAAACAACCGCGGTATTTGAGCACCATATGACGCTCAGAGTCTTTGATACCCAATTTGGTGCGTAGGGTATGGAAAATATTGGTGAAATCTGGTATTGTTTGGTCCCTTTCTTGACGTAGGGTGGTCCATCTGGTGTACTGGTCCTCGTAGCTTCCAACAGGGTAGTATTGTTCTTTAATGGTGTCCCAGGAGGAATCCCATGTAGGGGCCACCACAAACATTATAGATTCCTCCACGGCCCTTTTCTCAAAGTAATTATCCCACCAGTCTTTAACATGGGGAACGACCTTGAGGAGTGAAAAAGTGATCTTTTTCCTATCGTTAAAATTGTGGACCGAAAAATATCCTTCGAGCAGATTCAACCATTTATCTATAGCATATGTATCTATCAGTCCTTCAACTAATGGAATATCAAAATTTACATGTACCTTGAAGGGGGTTGCATCACCACTTGATGAAGATGCTTCTCATGTGGGCAGTCGTCGAAGGATCTGTGCGAAGTTGTCCATCATTTCATTCCTTTGTCGCGCGAGGACTTCCTTGAGCGACATTTTAATAGGATCTCCTACTCCACCATATTTCGTTTCGTCCCCCATGGGTTGTTGTCGGGCTTGGCGTGACCAATCTAGTAATGGCTCGATTTCTTCGAGTCCCAACTTCTTGTACCCAGATCTTGTTGGGGACATGCACGAAGAAAAATAAATGAAGAGAAGACCACTCTGATACCACTTATCTGGATTTAGGAGTGGACCGAACTGATTAACATACTAAATACAATAAACACAGAGATATGGAGAATAACATAAATATCTAGTGAACAATATCTTTTATTAAATAATGAAATAGGTTGAAACTGTAAAACTGCAGAACTGAAAACTTGCTCGAATGGTGGTAGTTATCTCTAAGAAGAGATGTTGTTGCTACATGCATCCGTCTGAGTAGAATGGATTATAATGAGGCTCCATAGGCCTTTTTTATATTACTCTTGAATGTCAAAACCCTAGACATCCAAAAACCTAACCCTAGAAGGTGAAACGTCAAAATTTATGTGGGCCCTATAGGTAAGTTGTTGTAATTTGGTACCTCAACTTCCTAGCGCTGTAACATTTGCATACGACCTATGTTTTAAGCACGTGATAGCCCGTTGGAAATGTCTTTCAGAGAAATACGCATTATGCCGTCAAAATCCGACTACGTCTACAGTTTGACTGTGGCGAGCCAAAAAAACAACGTTTAGGGCCCAAAACAGCCCTGGAAGTACAACAAGATGTGTTGGCATGAAAACATACAAAATAAGCCAGTTGGATTAGACGAGAGGCCACCCATATCCACCTGGAGGATGTGTGGGGCTTTAGACAACCCCAGAAGTGTAGAACCCACAATTACAAAGCAGTACAGAAGTATGTGTTGAACAAAAACGGACACGAGGAGCCAATTGGAATAGGTGGGTGGCCACCAATATCCACCTGGATCAATTAGTGCCTTTAAAACCTTCATAGGTATCTTGAAAATCCTCACTTGAGGAAAATTAACATCAACATTGTTGCTTTTTTAATTTATCACTTGGGAAAGAGTGACCACCAATGACGTAATCATCTTCACTACTTTGAAAATTGTCACTTGAGATATATTCTTCATCATTGTAACACCCATCCAGGATGTTAAACAATTAATCTTTCATTAAATACATACATAATAACAACTTCGTTTTAGCATAATTTCATTGATTTTCATTTACACAATTCTTCTACATTTGCTCAATGATAAATCTAGATAACATGATGAAATAAGTAATATGTCAACTCTATGATTTAGAACTTAAAACATAAGTATATACAAAATATCAATAACCAAATACCACCGAAAAATACCTCCTCCTTAGCATGTCGAAGCTCATCGGTTGTAATGTAGTCATGGGCGCTTCCAAGCATTCTTTTCTTGCTTGCCCAGAGTGAAACAACAAAATCTTCCCTGCCAACTAGAAGCCTAGCTGGCTTCCTAGCTCCAAGAAACCTTTCGATTTCTTGGCCCTCCGTGCCTGTGACTCCAAGAACAGCAAAGCACAAATGCTCAAAGAAAACTATCACAAGAATTATATCTTCCAAGAATTTCACAAACTCTCATCATGTTCAAACCTCTCCAATCCCCCCTTTCTCACCACTTCTCCTCCCTATTTATCAAGTTTCCATACACCCTTCCCCAAGTCTCCTCATCCACCCTCATTATTATCCATCAACCTCCCTTATCTAGATTTCTAGGAAAAGATTAAAATAAAACTAAAATATAAATAACTTGCATTAAACAACAATAAAACAAAATAAAAGTCTTTCTTCTCATGTTAGCTAATAAATGTAATTTGACAATTTTCCCCAAAATGAATATAACACCCCACCATGCTCATTCAATTCATCACACCCACCATCTATCAAAGTCAAGAAGGTATTTAATGCTTCTAGATATTTTGTATGCAATATAATTTAATATTCAATAAACATTCAATTAAATAATTAATAATTTACTTTAATACATTAATACATTAATTAATTGTACTAGTGTACATGGGTAGGGTATGTGTGCGTAGCTAGCGGACACATGTCCCATGCATATACTAATGATAAACAACCATTTCCTCTAGTGCATAGTTCTTATATGATCACCAAGACATGTAGGACAACAAATCAAGTAATGCATCATTTAATAATCTTTAACGAACAAAATTACACCAATTCATCAATAACTCATTATCACACTTAAAATATCAATAGGAAATCAAAGAGATTTTTAAACATGGTAGGAACCAAGTGAGTAAACAATAGTGGC
>ML787766.1:298346-309611 GCA_009831015.1 Picea engelmannii | reverse complement strand
AATAACTCATATCTATGCATATACATAATAATTTCATATAAGGATCCATATATGTATTGACGTTCAATTTAAGAAATGCATGTTTATTTTTATCATGTCTGGCATCTGTTATGCATTCATATCATAACTTGAACTAGTATCCACGTACCTAAATTCCACATTTTAACTTGCATGTTTAAACAAACCAAAGAGCTATCATCATCATGAGTATATAACAATGAAAATAATACCATGCAACATATAAAAATATGTACATATCTCAAATATTTATCTCAATCTAATTGAGCCCAAACAAATGTTAAGAATTGAATTACTAAGATGAGTAAACAGTCAATCTTCTAACTCCCTAAAGGTCAAGATATGGGGCGTTACAATCATCCTCATTACCGGCTTCAAAATCCTCACTTGGAGGAAAATCTTCATTATCCTCATCGGTACCTTGAAAATCCTCACTTGGAGGGAAATCATCAGCACCAACATTGCTTCTTTTAAATTCCTCATTCGAGAAAGATTGTTCAGCATTTCCATAATCATCATCATTACTTTTAAAATCCCCACTTGGGGGGGATTCTTCTTCATCCTCATTCGTGCCTTGGAAATCCTCGCTTGGAGAAAACTCTTCATCAGTACCTTCAAAATCCTCACTTGGAGGAAATTCATAATCATTGGCATTGTTGTCTTTAAATTCCCCACTCGGGAAAAATTGTCCATCATTGTCATAATCATCTTCACTGCTTTTAAAATTTCCACTTGAGGGAATTTATCCATCATTTTCATTGGTGCCTTGGAAATATTCATCGGTACCTTGAAACTCCTCACTTGGAGGAAAATTTTCATCCCAATCATTTAAACGTTGATCATAGACTCCACTTTGACCCACATTTTGATGATTTTCATTACTATTAAACTGTTGACTAGATTTATCACCATCATATTCCTCCGCTTCATCATCGATGCCTTCAAATTCCTCTGATTTAGGACTTTCATGAGGAACATGTCGAATAAAATTGGTTGCACCATGAGCAAAATTATGACTAGCTGAAAAATATGACACCTCATTTGCATTACAAACATTCCTATGGCATTTTCTAGTCCCAACGGAAGAGGTATGCGAACAATTTGTTTATGTCTCATAAATAAAATCTTATTTATCGGACGAAGCCATCACTTCTCTCTGAGAACATAGAATGATAGAAATGCCCACCCTCCCTATGACATTATTATAACATGTTGAATGATCTTTTACCTCTAAATGCCCCCCCCAAAAAAAAAATTTAAAAAAATTCCCTCCACAATTTTCCCCCCAAAATTTCACCCCAAAATATTCCCTCCAAAATTTCCCCTTCAATTTTTTCCCTCCAAAATTTCCCCCCAATATTTTCGCTTATTTTCCCTTAAAAATTAAAAACAATTTTTACTCTTTTATTTTGGTATTTACATGTTAAATACAATATTTATCATGTTTATTTATTTATTCCACATTTATTAAACATATTGATGATCCATATAATTTTAGGTATATATGTAGACAATATACCTAATTTGTATTTATCTCACATTCATTACACTAACAATAATTTATATCATGTGTTATATATACACAGTCTTGTTTTATCTTTTTATATTGTGTTATATCTTGGGTAGTATTTGTTTTAGGATTTGGAGCAAGCTACAAGATGGAAACATCAAGAAGACATCCAAGGAGAATCTAGCATTTAAGAGGTTAGTTTTTTTTTTTAATTCTTACAATTTACCAAAACAGACTGTGTATAAGATTATCTTTGAATCACATAATATTTTTTTATGTGAAAATTAAAAAACCTTAAATTTGTTTAGATTTTTTCTACTTGTTTCTAAAAAATACCCAACTTTAAAAAAAAATTGTGACTTTTTTCAAAAAATATTAACAAAATCATTAAGATTTTTTGAAAAAAAAATGGAAAAAAGTCAAATTTAGGTATATTTAAAATAAAAATAAAATAGTTTTTTTATTGTTTTTTACTTAAATTTTATTAGTTTTGGCCCATGATGGTCATTGGACAATGTTTGTGCCTTAGCTGCGGGGAGTTGGGGCGATGTCGGTCATCGCCTTAGCCCCCACGGCTAAGCCCTGAGCGCGCTTGGGGCTTGGTCATGGGGGTTGGGCTTGGCCGTGGGGGCTGGGGCGATGTCTGACATCGCCTTAGCCTGGATATCCCTATGGCCATGCCGTGGGCTTGGCCACAAGGTTGCCCCCCCGTGGCCAAGTCACGATCCATGGTCCTAGCATTAGCCCAATAAGTCTATGGGTCAATTTTTTTTTAAATATGGGTAAAAAAAAATTATTATTATTTTAAATTAGTTTTTATATTCAATGTTGTGTTTTTTAGTTTATTATAATGTGAAAGGCCTAATTTTATTTTGTTTATCTTAATATAGGAAAATGGCAGGAAAGAGATTATCTATGAATATATCGGGATCACGACCTGCAATAATGGCATCCAAAAATGCAACTAGAACCTCCATGAATGTTAGGCAACAAAATGATAACTTAACACATGAGCTATCAAAGGAAATGAAGAATGTTAGAGAGTGGAAATTTGTGGAAGGTGAAAACAAACAAGAATATTATTGGTTTGTTAAAGACAAGCAATGAAACAATGGAGATCATATATATGTGTATTGTGCCGAATTAGAACATGTGTAAGGAAATTATCAGGCACTTGGCTTGTTACAAGATATATGTTTGGTACCAGCCACAGATATTGTTTATGCACTTGTCAAACAAGGGAGAACTTATATCAAGTTTAGATATTGTTTCAAATTGAGCAATTATAACAAGAATGAATGTTTTTCAGAATTATGTGCATCCATCATTAATGACATTGAGAAAGACAATGTAAGTTTTTTATTTATGTTTTTGTGTCATTTATTATTTTTAGTATCATGGTAATGTTTTAATTTTATTTAACATGAAAATATTTTATTTTATTTTTACAGGATTTTGTTGAACAACTTTCACATATGTTAGTGGGTATTTACTCTACAAAGAATGATATCATGGATGTCATCAACGATTTTCATATTGAAAAGACACAAGAAGGAAGGAAAAAGAAATAGAAAGTAATGGAGGTTGAACCTGCAAGAGTAGACAGAGAAGAACATGAAAGAAGAAAGAAAAATCCCCATTCTAGAAATCCTAAAAGGGTTACATTTGAAAATGAGGAAACTCCAAATGAAGATTTTGTTGAGATTGGTCCCAATGAGGTTATCACTCCTTCCCGCAAAAAGAACAAACAAGATAAATGCAAAAGAGTGATGGTTGATGATGAGTCTATTCCTATTGATTATGAAGAAATGATTGATTTAGATGAAACACATTTAAATCATAAGAGGAAGAAAACAAATGTTGATAATGTTCAAGAAGCTATTGTTAGCTCAGAGTATTATAGTGAAAGTTCTAAAGGTAGCAGAGAAATAATAACACCAGGTGTTGATCTAGAGGATGGTATTATGAAAACAACACAAAATGTCATTCAAAATAGAATGAGGACGACAAACTTAGTTGATGACGGCCACACATTTCAGTTGAATGTGAAACAACTTTATAAACCCATAGAAGGGCAGGAAAAATATCAAATTAGAAAGTTGCATCACTTGCATATTCACATTTTGAAAGCATTGATTAGGTACAATCCATATGCACATGTGATTGACTACCTAGTTCTTGTTGACCCAATGGAAGTTCCTACGAGGGAAAAATTTGATAGATCAAAATGTTTTGACTACAAATATTATGTGATTGGAGGAAATCATTATGCAGAGGCTAGAAGAGAATTGATGCAAGAATATTCCAATAATCCTCTTTTTGAGACAGTCAAATGCATAATTTATGCAAGTTTAACAAATTCAAAAGCAAAGTTACTGGCATGGGATCATAACACAGACAATGAATACAGAATGTCTATGACCTTCATTCAAAGGGTGAGATTTATCCATAATGAATTTTCTGAAATATGCCACGGGGAGAGATCAAATGTTGATGTTAAGTTTCGGAAGCAATGTTGTATGGAAATAGGATTATCACTTGATGATGAAAATACAAAAGAAAAATATTGCAAAGGAAGTGATATATTTAGAGTTGTGGATAACTATTTTCAATTGGGATTTAGAACTGGACAAGTATGGGATTTGATAGATGAGATCTTCACCCTATGGGAAAATATTAGTATAAAAAATCAAAGAGTTAAAAAGGATAAACCATTGATATGCAGCACAAGTAAGACAAGTCCTGACATAAAAAATCGTCTTGATGATATGACTATAACACCTAGAAGATCAATACAAAGAGTAAAGGATGATAAACTTATCATAACTATATTATCACGTGTTAGGTCGGGAGAATTGTCAATGGAAGAAATGTGTGATGAATTTAAAAAGTAAGCTTGTCGAGTTATTTTTATTTATGTTAGGACAAGAAAATTAATTTTTTCAGTTTAACATATCAATTTAACATTATTTTTGTTTTATTTAGTCACAAGGTGTATCTTAAAATACAAGAGGAAATGGTCAAGATGTTGAATGAAGAAAGTCGGGATGATGTTAAACTCAACTATCCATATTCAAGCTCTTCAACAGTATTGAAACAATTTTTTTTTGCATTCAAAAAGGTATGTTGATTTATTACATTCATATTATTCGTTTGTAAGTTAATTTATTTATATTTTAATAGTTATAGATATATAACTACATGTTTGTTTGTTTCATTAAAGATGCCAAAGAAGAATGCAGAAGGAGTACCTGAAACTTTTAAAACATTTATTCAAAAAGCCAAGTTTGAAAGAGAAAGAAGGAGACGTGTTCAAAATGTTCAACTTGATGACACCCTTGATCACTACATTTGGAATGGGCTCGACATTGTTTAGTGATATTAGGTGATTGTGAAAAACCTACAAATATTGTTCCTAAAAAAAGTACTTCCTAGTTATTGTGGATATCCCTCATGGTTATAACATCCAAAACATTGGATATGATACTGAGTCGTATACTTACCAAGCTTTCAGTAAAGTGGTTATGGGATTTACAGAAGTTACAACATCACCGTTTTGGAGATTTCTAGTATTTCATTCATAATCATTTAAACGTGATTTTGAGAGTATACATCTTGCAACATGGACAAAAGATGATTCTTATAATCATATCATTGCCAATGCAAATGATGGAGAGACTCCTAGTAGTATATTGTTATACAATGTTGTGGTTAGAAAGCTAACATACAAGGAAAAAGATTTGAAATGAGAGATGGTTAACATTTATCAAAAACCACAAGCATTAATTAATTATCTTGTAGATAAATTTTCAAGTGAAGGAGATTGGGTTTTGGATTTGTTCTCAGGTTCAGGTAAGAATTATGATCTAATATATAAAATCATACTTCAATCTTATAATATTTTTAATTTACGTCTTTTTACAGTATCTGACTTCATTATTTATTTTGTATTTGGTGATTAGGTACAACATTAGCGTGTTGCCTACATAAAGGAAGGAATTGCATAGCCATTGAAAGTGACCCAATGCAGTGTAGTTTTATTCAACAAAGATTTAATGTTATTCCAGCTCTTCCAGATGAAATGCAAGAAGTTGGCTTGAGGAAAGGAGATTTTAGTAAATCAAAGGTGGCAAAATTGTAAAAGGAACCTCAAGTACCATTAGGAGGAATGATTGGAAAGGATCACTTTGGAGAACTTGCAAATATCAAAGAACCAATGGAAGAACAAAATGACACAATGGAAGCACAAAATGACGTCAAAGAAGATGGTAGTGTGTCTGTTGAGAATGATGAATTTGGGATATATCATATTGTTAATTAGTTTAAAGATGTCTTTGAAGACGATGCTCAATTTTGCAAATATTTTATGAGTTATAACTCTAATGATTTGACTTTCATATTTTAAAATAAGAATAAAGATGTATCTATTGTTGTTTTGTGATAATTATTTTTATTTTTTATTTTTTTCGTTTTTTTTGTATGTCAATCACTATACATTGGAAAATTTTATTAAATGTTGTCAATTTTTTACTTCAAATGTATAAAAATATGAAAGAAAATGATAAAAAAATTTATAAAATTTAGACTTTTTTTGTTCAATTATGTCCATAAAAATGTTTTATTTGACATGTTATTTTAAGGAATATGTATAGATTTTTTATTATATATGACTATAAAATGTGTATTTTTTTGCTAAATATTAAAAAATATTGTTAGTTAACTACAATTTTTATTTATTTATTGAAGTAAAGGTAAACAATGTGTTAAAAATGATGTTTTTCACTATATTTAAAAAGTATGGAACAATAAATTTATTAAGAAAACTATATTTAAAAAATTGAAAATAGATGAAAAATAAGCATTAAAAAAATAATGTGGAAACATTGTTGATCGAAAAATTTTAAATATTGAAAACCACCTAAAAACGGGGGGGTGCTACCGATAAAACCATTTTTAAAAACGGGGTAAAAAAATGGACACCCAAAAAAACAAGAACTCTATAGAGTTCTCGTTAAGTTGGTAACTATGTTACATGTGGAAACTAACATATTTGCAAGAAGAGGTGATTTCCGGGTATTTTGCTGAATTTTATGGTTATTGAGAGGACAAGGTTGTCCTTAGATTTGGTGAAATTGTATTGGTTGGGAGGGTTGGTTTTGACCTCGGAATTTTCTGAATTTGACAAATTTACATAACACAATTTTTTTGTCTCTTGTGTATTGATGATTCATCTATGATCTTGTTGTTTTCGCCGCATACAATTTTAATCAATAATTTTCAATGTAAAATTGTCTAGCAATAACAACTAGGGTTTTATTGTTAGCTCACTAGGAAGCAATTTTCAGATCTGAAAATTAGACGCATAGAGTTGCATGTGAAAATTGACAAAGATATCACTAATTTAAAATGTGTTATTCTTTTTTTTTGTTTTTAATATATACGGTTGTGGCTTTATTCCAAATATTGAAGAGTAGATAAATTTTGAAATAGTACTTATATTGAAGCTAGACCTTTTCCAGTGAAAAGATCACTTCAACATCTTCAATTTGACATATTATATGATATACTTATGAGTCGTATTAAAGAAGTTACAACCATTTCAATTCGTCATCTCAAAACCCTAACTCTAATGCTTACAATAGATTATGATATTTTACATGGATATATTAGCCTCCGTCATTGAGGAATATCCAAGGTTCCATGCAGATTATGTGGAAGAAACCCCTCTTGTAATCTTTCTTGAACTTGTTATGGAATATGAAGATCATATCCAACACTAATTACTCAAAGTAGAAGAGTTTTTAGATCCTAAACCAGTTCATATAGAGTGACTATGTTCGAAGAATAGAGTACAAAAAATGCAAGAAGCCTATGCAACAATCCAAATATTGGAACTTTGGAACATATTGAAGAGGAGTATACAGGAAACATACATGCATGGGGTGACTTAGAAGAGACTTGTGATGAATGGTATATGTATAGTTGTAATTTTTTGGACAACAAATATTTCCAGCTTCTCTTTTATGACTCAACCCCACCATATGAAAAGACTTCATGGAGGGAAGACATGAGCTAGTTATAATCACCAGTTTTCAACTTGCATATTTTTTAGTGGTAGTGATCCTTCTAGATCCACAATTGACGTTGGACTACTATGTGGATGATGTTTTGGACATGGATGGTTCTATTTATTTGGATCCACATGGTCATGGTAGTCATTTGAAGCACAATACTCAACCATTCATCACACTCAAGAGTCATCAACTAGGAGTCACAATTATCAACTAGACATGGGACCCAGGTTTATGGTGGAGCTTTTTGGACTACTTCAACATTGAAGCTAGTACTTGTACATGAGACCTTGGCTTGGATGAGCTTCCAAGAGTACTTCAGTGTTGTGGTAAACACTTGTGCATGGGACCCAATTTTATGGTTGAACTTCTTGGACTACTTCAATATTGTGGCTTACCCTTATACATGGAACCCTAGTTCCTCCACCACTTCAATGTTGCAATCAACACTCGTACATGAGACCCTTGTTTATAGTTGCACATCCTCACTATAAGCATTGAGGTAAACACTTTTCAAAGGGGGGTGGAGTGTTGGGATCCTCCCTAGGGGTGTATCCTTATAGTATAGTTATGGTGGTCATTCAATATAAGGTGGACTAAGTCCACTATGGTTGTTATTATTAATTAAGGCCCACTAAGTAGTTAGCATGGAATAAACGTTATGTGGTTTCATTAAAGAATGTCCACTAGGTAATTAGTATTTAGTTAGGGTTAGGGTCTTTTGTCTAGCTATAAATATGGATTTAGTCCTTCTTATGAAGCATGTAGTGGAGGATATTGCATTGGAGCTTAGCTCATGAGAAGGTTGCCCTGTCAAAGAAGCAAGTGAACAAGAGTTGGTCCTTCGATAACAGGATCATTGTACATTGTTTCCCTATCATACATGTTTTGATATTAAACAATTTTCATACAATGGTTGAAATGTTTTCTCTCTTCTACTAAGCTTCCACCATTCAACCTTTACTTTATAAGCTTCAACAATAACATTTGAGTCTTGATGAACATTCCCTTTTGCTCTATCCATCCATATAAATTACAAAAAAAAAATCGATAATTGTACTATGAGTATTTTTTCCTAATAACATCTTCCCTTGGATAAAATTCATCTCTCAAGTGTAGCAATCCTCAATAGTGTAACATTTGACCTCCATAAATAAAATTCCATAACAATCAAGAGATTTTTTACCCCTTTCATTCATCCTAAGACAATGCCCCTTGTATATGGTTGGAATCAAAATGGATGTGTTGTCCATTGCTCCACTACATTTAGAAAGAGATACTTGGCTCTCATCCCCGCATGCTTCAGAATCTAAACCAATGCGCTTGATATTGGTATGCTTTGACAAGGTATGATTCCTTATCAAATCTCCGTAAATGAACTCTAACACATTTTATCCATATTGAAGTCCTCAATCTTGACAAAAAATAGTTATATAATTGGAGCTATTTTTACATAATTTAATGTTTCAAAACTTCTCACAGATTCTTTATACAGAAATCTCAATAAGTAAAGTGAATTAATTTTCAATTTCACATAAGCAAGACACGATGTTGTTCAGAGAGCTTCATTCGAAAAACGATCAATGACATTTTTAAAATGATAGTATATATGTATTTCATCCGGTGGAACAATCGGATCAATTGAATCTAAAACCTTGTCACACATATTCCAAACAATTCCTATTCCAAATTAATTGTTGATGCCGAGAAATGAGTATGAAACGAGATGAAATGAGTATGAAACGAGATGAAATGAGTATTGAGGCTTTCTTTTTTGTTTGTTTGTACTCTCTCTTTATATTCAAATTCAGAGAGAACAGGACCCCAAATCGATTCAGCTACGGTTGCTGAGAGAAACGGACACAAAAAAATGAAAGAATTTGAAACGGACACAAAAAAACACGAAGAATTTGAGTTTGGGTGTTGAGGCTTTGTTTGTACTCTCTCTTTAGATTCAAATTCAGAGAGAACAGGACTCCAAAATCGTTACAGCTACGTTTGTAGAGAGAACCGGACACAAAAACAAAAAGCCAATATAGAACAGCAAATGATTGCAGTTATGCACCAGCCGGGAATCGAACCCGGGTCTGTACCGTGGCAGGGTACTATTCTACCACTAGACCACTGGTGCAGATATGCATTTTGCTTTTGTCTTTCAATTACCGAATTAGTATGTTTCTTAGATTTCATATATTTTTCTTATTTTTTCTTACTATCACTTAAGATTATTAACATATAACATGTAAGCCTGGAGGGTTGTCTCAAGTGGTCAGGAACCAAACATGAGATCTCTCAAGGTCATGAGTTCAACTTTTTTATCCCCTCAAAGTTACACTATGTACTCAGGGTGACAGTTTATCTCATTTACCATCCATGGATCATGCAGAAGTACTCGGAGGACTTTCCATGAAGTATTTTCCTTGAAACAAATACTTATGGGAAAATATTTACTAATAGGAGTTCTAAAAACGAGCTATGAAAATCCCTAGCTTAACCCTAGCCATCATTGGTTGTTTAGGCATGTTCAGCCATGGATCCAAATCCAGGGGGGGATCATTCCCCCCCTCCTAATGCATATGCAACCTCTTTTCATACCCTTGTCGCGTCTCTAGGGAAATCAATCCAAAAACTGTAGCCACTCAATTTGTGAAGAAGATGGATCAAATCGTTGAAGTTAATCTTCATGTTGCCTCCTCACAACACGTGGCTTTGGCACTCGCTGAAAGAGACTCATAGGGAAGTGTTTGGTCCTCGCCCAAATCGATGGATATTTGGATGCAGAAAAATTGAATGGCCATCATCCAAGGAAAGCTCACTTATTACTTCTGCGGAAGGGGGTTTTGTGACTTCTTGTTTGAAGCCAAAGAAGATTGAGACCTTATTTTCTGAAATGGATCATATTTTTTTGGAACAAGCGGATGTATCTCAATCACTGGACCCCATAGTTCAATCCCAAACTAGATGTGCCATCAATGGTCCCTATTTGGTTTCACTTGCTTCATTTGCCTTTACATTGTTGGAGTGAAGACTCATTAAGGAACATTAGCAACAAAATGGAAAAATACATAGACAACTCTAAATTGAAGCCAGGCATGCTTGTATGCACAAGGAATTGTGTTGAAGTAGGTATGGAAAAAGGGCCTCTAGAAGCTATTTTTCTCACCATGGATAACTAAAAGCATGTGCATAAGTTGGACCACAAACAATTGCCATTCAAATGCAAATCCTGCCATAAATATGGGAAGTTTGGAAGAATTTGCAAGAAGAATCTACCTCAAACTCGAGCAACATTAGAAAAGGAAGATCAATGGCAAACGATGAATAAAAAACTAGGCTCAGATCATGCCACCCCCTTTGGCAGAAGTCAAGTTGCTCCTTCAATTTCAAAATAAGTTTTTCTCTCTACTTCAAATTAGTTGGCTCGCTTAGGTTCTCACCAAGCAACCACTTCAACACTAAAGCAAGCTACCTCTTTAGGCACCAATGCCTCAATTTCAAAATCAATTACCATAGTAAACAAGTTTGAAATAATCTTTAAAACAGAGGTGGTTGCATTAATAGAGGTTATCGCTCCCCCTATTATAATCCCCCAATCATTTCAACTACCTCTTTATTCAAAATCTCAAGTGGAGGGCCTTCTAACTCAATTACAGTATGGTATTCAGA
>ML787766.1:210377-263774 GCA_009831015.1 Picea engelmannii | reverse complement strand
TCTGAATACCATACTGTAATTGAGTTAGAAGGCCCTCCACTTGAGATTTTGAATAAAGAGGTAGTTGAAATGATTGGGGGATTATAATAGGGGGAGCGATAACCTCTATTAATGCAACCACCTCTGTTTTAAAGATTATTTCAAACTTGTTTACTATGGTAATTGATTTTGAAATTGAGGCATTGGTGCCTAAAGAGGTAGCTTGCTTTAGTGTTGAAGTGGTTGCTTGGTGAGAACCTAAGCGAGCCAACTAATTTGAAGTAGAGAGAAAAACTTATTTTGAAATTGAAGGAGCAACTTGACTTCTGCCAAAGGGGGTGGCATGATCTGAGCCTAGTTTTTTATTCATCGTTTGCCATTGATCTTCCTTTTCTAATGTTGCTCGAGTTTGAGGTAGATTCTTCTTGCAAATTCTTCCAAACTTCCCATATTTATGGCAGGATTTGCATTTGAATGGCAATTGTTTGTGGTCCAACTTATGCACATGCTTTTAGTTATCCATGGTGAGAAAAATAGCTTCTAGAGGCCCTTTTTCCATACCTACTTCAACACAATTCCTTGTGCATACAAGCATGCCTGGCTTCAATTTAGAGTTGTCTATGTATTTTTCCATTTTGTTGCTAATGTTCCTTAATGAGTCTTCACTCCAACAATGTAAAGGCAAATGAAGCAAGTGAAACCAAATAGGGACCATTGATGGCACATCTAGTTTGGGATTGAACTATGGGGTCCAGTGATTGAGATACATCCGCTTGTTCCAAAAAAATATGATCCATTTCAGAAAATAAGGTCTCAATCTTCTTTGGCTTCAAACAAGAAGTCACAAAACCCCCTTCCGCAGAAGTAATAAGTGAGCTTTCCTTGGATGATGGCCATTCAATTTTTCTGCATCCAAATATCCATCGATTTGGGCGAGGACCAAACACTTCCCTATGAGTCTCTTTCAGCGAGTGCCAAAGCCACGTGTTGTGAGGAGGCAACATGAAGATTAACTTCAACGATTTGATCCATCTTCTTCACAAATTGAGTGGCTACAGTTTTTGGATTGATTTCCCTAGAGACGCGACAAGGGTATGAAAAGAGGTTGCATATGCATTAGGAGGGGGGGAATGATCCCCCCCTGGATTTGGATCCATGGCTGAACATGCCTAAACAACCAATGATGGCTAGGGTTAAGCTAGGGATTTTCATAGCTCGTTTTTAGAACTCCTATTAGTAAATATTTTCCCATAAGTATTTGTTTCAAGGAAAATACTTCATGGAAAGTCCTCCGAGTACTTCTGCATGATCCATGGATGGTAAATGAGATAAACTGTCACCCTGAGTACATAGTGTAACTTTGAGGGGATAAAAAAGTTGAACTCATGACCTTGAGAGATCTCATGTTTGGTTCCTGACCACTTGAGACAACCCTCCAGGCTTACATGTTATATGTTAATAATCTTAAGTGATAGTAAGAAAAAATAAGAAAAATATATGAAATCTAAGAAACATACTAATTCGGTAATTGAAAGACAAAAGCAAAATGCATATCTGCACCAGTGGTCTAGTGGTAGAATAGTACCCTGCCACGGTACAGACCCGGGTTCGATTCCCGGCTGGTGCATAACTGCAATCATTTGCTGTTCTATATTGGCTTTTTGTTTTTGTGTCCGGTTCTCTCTACAAACGTAGCTGTAACGATTTTGGAGTCCTGTTCTCTCTGAATTTGAATCTAAAGAGAGAGTACAAACAAAGCCTCAACACCCAAACTCAAATTCTTCGTGTTTTTTTGTGTCCGTTTCAAATTCTTTCATTTTTTTGTGTCCGTTTCTCTCAGCAACCGTAGCTGAATCGATTTGGGGTCCTGTTCTCTCTGAATTTGAATATAAAGAGAGAGTACAAACAAACAAAAAAGAAAGCCTCAATACTCATTTCATCTCGTTTCATACTCATTTCATCTCGTTTCATACTCATTTCTCGGCATCAACAATTAATTTGGAATAGGAATTGTTTGGAATATGTGTGACAAGGTTTTAGATTCAATTGATCCGATTGTTCCACCGGATGAAATACATATATACTATCATTTTAAAAATGTCATTGATCGTTTTTCGAATGAAGCTCTCTGAACAACATCGTGTCTTGCTTATGTGAAATTGAAAATTAATTCACTTTACTTATTGAGATTTCTGTATAAAGAATCTGTGAGAAGTTTTGAAACATTAAATTATGTAAAAATAGCTCCAATTATATAACTATTTTTTGTCAAGATTGAGGACTTCAATATGGATAAAATGTGTTAGAGTTCATTTACGGAGATTTGATAAGGAATCATACCTTGTCAAAGCATACCAATATCAAGCGCATTGGTTTAGATTCTGAAGCATGCGGGGATGAGAGCCAAGTATCTCTTTCTAAATGTAGTGGAGCAATGGACAACACATCCATTTTGATTCCAACCATATACAAGGGGCATTGTCTTAGGATGAATGAAAGGGGTAAAAAATCTCTTGATTGTTATGGAATTTTATTTATGGAGGTCAAATGTTACACTATTGAGGATTGCTACACTTGAGAGATGAATTTTATCCAAGGGAAGATGTTATTAGGAAAAAATACTCATAGTACAATTATCGATTTTTTTTTTGTAATTTATATGGATGGATAGAGCAAAAGGGAATGTTCATCAAGACTCAAATGTTATTGTTGAAGCTTATAAAGTAAAGGTTGAATGGTGGAAGCTTAGTAGAAGAGAGAAAACATTTCAACCATTGTATGAAAATTGTTTAATATCAAAACATGTATGATAGGGAAACAATGTACAATGATCCTGTTATCGAAGGACCAACTCTTGTTCACTTGCTTCTTTGACAGGGCAACCTTCTCATGAGCTAAGCTCCAATGCAATATCCTCCACTACATGCTTCATAAGAAGGACTAAATCCATATTTATAGCTAGACAAAAGACCCTAACCCTAACTAAATACTAATTACCTAGTGGACATTCTTTAATGAAACCACATAACGTTTATTCCATGCTAACTACTTAGTGGGCCTTAATTAATAATAACAACCATAGTGGACTTAGTCCACCTTATATTGAATGACCACCATAACTATACTATAAGGATACACCCCTAGGGAGGATCCCAACACTCCACCCCCCTTTGAAAAGTGTTTACCTCAATGCTTATAGTGAGGATGTGCAACTATAAACAAGGGTCTCATGTACGAGTGTTGATTGCAACATTGAAGTGGTGGAGGAACTAGGGTTCCATGTATAAGGGTAAGCCACAATCTTGAAGTAGTCCAAGAAGTTCAACCATAAACTTGGGTCCCATGCACAAGTGTTTACCACAACACTGAAGTACTCTTGGAAGGCCATCCAAGCCAAGGTCTCATGTACAAGTACTAGCTTCAATGTTGAAGTAGTCCAAAAAGCTCCACCATAAACCTGGGTCCCATGTCTAGTTGATAATTGTGACTCCTAGTTGATAACTCTTGAGTGTGATGAATGGTTGAGTATTGTGCTTCAAATGACCACCATGACCATGTGGATCCAAATAAATAGAACCATCCATGTCCAAAAGATCATCCACATAGTAGTCCAAGGTCAATTGTGGATCTAGAAGGATCACCACCACTAAAAAATATGCAAGTTGAAAACTGGTGATTATAACTAGCTCATGTCTTCCCTCCATGAAGTCTCTTCATATGGTGGGGTTGAGTCATAGAAGAGAAGCTGGAAGTATTTTTTGTCCAAAAAATTACAACTATCCATATACCATTCATCACAAGTCTCTTCTAAGTCACCCCATGCATGTATGTTTCCTGTATACTCCTCTTCAATATGTTCCAAAGTTCCAATATTTGGATTGTTGCATAGGCTTCCTGCATTTTTTGTACTCTATTCTTCGAACATAGTCACTCTATATGAATTGCTTTAGGATCTAAAAACTCTTCTACTTTGTGTAATTAGTGTTGGATATGATCTTCATATTCCATAACAAGTTCAAGAAAGATTACACGAGGGGTTTCTTCCACATAATCTGCATGGAACCTTGGATATTCCTCAATGATGGAGGCTAATATATCCATGTAAAATATCATAATCTATTGTAAACATGAGAGTTAGGGTTTTGAGATGACGAATTGAAATGGTTGTAACTTCTTTAATACGACTCATAAGTATATCATATAATATGTCAAATTGAAGATGTTGAAGTGATCGTTTCACTAGAAAAGGTCTAGCTTCAATATAAGTACTATGTCAAAATTTATCTGCTTTTCAATATTTGGAATAAAGCCACAACCGTATATTTAAAACAAAATAAAAAAAAAGAAAAAAGAAAAAAAAAGAAGAATAACACATTTTAAATTAGTGATATCTTTGTCAATTTTCACATGCAACTCTATGCGACTAATTTTCAGATCTGAAAATTGCTTCCTACTGAGCTAACAATAAAACCCTAGTTGCTATTACTGAACAATTTTACATTGAAAATTATTGATTAAAATTGTATGCGGCAGAAACAACAAGATCATAGATGAATCATCAATACACACGAGACAAAAAAATTGTGTTATGTAAATTTGTCAAATTCAGAAAATTCTGAGGTCAAAACCAACCCTCCCAACCAATACAATTTCACCAAATCTAAAAACAACCTTATCCGCTCAATAACCATAAAATTCAGCAAAATACCCGGAAATCACCTCTTCCTGCAAATATGTTAGTTTCCACCTGTAACATAGTTACCAACTTAATGAGAACTCTATAGAGTTCTCGTTTTTTTGGGTGTCCATTTTTTTACCCTGTTTTTAAAAATGGTGCTATCGGTAGCACCCCCCTGTTTTTAGGTGGTTTTCAATATTTAAAAATTTTCAATCCACAATGTTTCCACATTATTTTTTTAATGCTTATTTTTCATCTATTTTCAATTTTTTAAATATAGTCTCCTTAATAAATTTATCGTTCCATACTTTTTAAATATAGTGAAAAACATCATTTTTAACACATTGTTTACCTTTACTTCAATAAATAAATAAAAAATTGTAGTTAAATAACAATATTTTTTAATATTCCCCGGATGGGATGATAATGCGGCACATTTGGCGTACATCGGAGGCAGGCACCGACCACCGGGGCATGGAGCCATGTGACGGGCTCATGCCACCGCCCGCCACCCTACTCCTGCATTAAATTTCTCTCACTACGACGTGAAAGCTCATTTATGCAGCTTCCCTCTCCTTATGCGCGTCATCTCATGGCTTGGTTACTGGTGTGTGTCCCTCGTCTCTGCTCGCGTTCCGAAGGGCTCCTCCCTTCGCTGCCATGGCCTGATCCTGTTCGATTTTTCATGCTCTCTGCAGCCCCTATTCGCCTCCAGGCATTCTACCTTTGCCTGGTGCACCTAGTTCCTTTGGACAGTTACAAGAAACACCTTATGTCGCGCCCAAGGGGGAGGCCACGGAGGGGCTCTCCATGGAAACCTCACCGACCTTCTATCTCGCCTCCCAACTCACCCTCCATCTGCTCCTCCCCTCCCCTCCAGCCCGAGCCTATCATTTCTCCCTCTCCCGCTCCGCCTGTTTCGCAGTTTAATTGTCTAGCAATCATCCCCCGGATGTCGAGCTCCTCCTAGCGTCCCCTTCTCGCCCCTCTTTTGGTTGAACCAGCCCCTATACCAGTCTTTGATTCTTTAAGGAAAACATGAGGCGAGCCTCCTCCTCCTCGTAAGCCTTGGAACTCTGAGAACCAGTCCTCTGACTCCTTCTACGGCACGCAGCTCAGAGAAAGCCTGGCCATCCTTTACGGTTTGGTCTTTGAACTCCGCCAGGGGTGGAGGACCTTCAATTTCGCCTGCAAGCCACAGACGGAAAGGTAGCGGTCCTTCTTCAGCTTCTTTCCTCCCTTCACGAGGCTTTCCCCTCGGACCCGGCAGGAGCGACTTCAGTGGAGGAACCCTGTGCAACTACCAGTGGAGGAGACGTCAAGGTGCAATGCTCAACAGAGAATGGGCTGGAGCAGGCCGGGCACGAGACCATGGCCGTGGAGGTGGACTCGGCAAGGCGACCGCTGCAGGATACTACGACAGGTGCCGATAGAACCACGAGCAATGTGGAAGTCGAAGTGCAATGGGCGGACCAAGTGACGTATGTCGAGGTGTAACCTTGGACCGAGGACTTCCATGCCACCTGGCCAGGTTATTTGCCAGATGTCTAAGCCTATAGTGGTATTTGTGGTCTTGTTAGCTTCTTTTAGTTTTAACTAGTGACCAGTTTGTCTGAGACTATTTTTCTTAGTTTATTACACTACTTATGCTTGACTCCTCTACTGGCTGGACTGGTTTCCCCTCTGTTGGGGTAGTCCAGTAATTACAGTAAGGCTATTTCTGTATTTTGAAACTCTACTTTGGTTCTGGAAGGCTTTTAATATATAATACTTCTTACTTAAAAAAAAAAAAAACAATATTTTTTAATATTTAACAAAAAAATACACATTTTATAGCCATATATAATAAAAAATCTATACATTTTGGTACATATTCCTTAAAATAACATGTCAAATAAAACATTTTTATGGACATAATTGAACAAAAAAAGTCTAAATTTTATAAAAAAATTATCATTTTCTTTCATATTTTTATACATTTGAAGTAAAAACTTAACAACATTTAATAAAATTTTCCAATGTATAGTGATTCACATACAAAAAAAATGGAATAAAAAAACAATAAAAAGATTCATCACAAAACAACAATAGATACATCTTTATTCTTATTTTAAAATATGAAAGTCAAACCATTAGAGTTATAACTCATAAAAAATTTGCAAAATTGAGCATCGTCTTCAAAGACATCTTTAAACTAATCAACAATATGATATATCCCAAATTCATCATTCTCAACAGACACATTATCATCTTCTTTGACGTCATTTTGTGCTTCCATTGTGTCATTTTGTTCTTCCATTGGTTCTTTGATATTTGCAAGTTCTCCAAAGTGATCCTTTCCAATCATTCCTCCTAATGGTACTTGAGGTTCCTTTTACAATTTTGCCACCTTTGATTCACTAAAATCTCCTTTCCTCAAGCCAACTTCTTGCATTTCATCTGGAAGAGTTGGAATAGCATTAATTCTTTGTTGAATAAAACTGCACTGCATTGGGTCACTTTCAATGGCTATGCAATTCCTTCCTTTATGTAGGCAACACACTAATGTTGTACCTAATCACCAAATACAAAATAAATAATGAAGTTAGATACTGTAAAAAGACATAAATTAAAAATAATATAAGATTGAAGTATGATTTTATATATTAGATCATAATTCTTACTTGAACTTGAGAACAAATCCAAAACCCAATCTCCTTCACTTGAAAATTTATCTATAAGATAATTAATTAATGCTTGTGGTTTTTGATAAATGTTAACCATCTCTCATTTCAAATCTTTTTCCTCGTATGTTAGCTTTCTAACCACAACATTGTATACCAATATACTACTAGGAGTCTCTCCATCATTTGCATTGGCAATGATATGATTATAAGAATCATCTTTGTCTAGGTTGCAAGATGTATACTCTCAAAATCACGTTTAAATGATTCTTTCTTGGAGCTTTGAATATTAGGCTTCTGCCTGTAACATTAATAAGTGAAAATTCAATTAACTTGTGAATTAATAAAAAATAATTCTAATCTTATTTGCTAAACATACACTTTCAATATCTTACCAAATAAACTGCATCTTTGTCTTTTCTTTTCCCTTGAAGCTTGATTGTACTAATCCTTCTTGTGTGTTTTAATGAAATACTATAAATCTCCAAAACGATGATGTTGTAACTTATGTAAATCCCATAACCACTTTACTGAAAGCTTGGTAAGTATAAGACTTAGTATTATATCCAATGTTTTGGATATTATAACCATGAGGGATATCCATAATAACTAGGAAGTACTTTTTTTAGGAACAATATTTGCAGGTTTTTCACTATCACCTAATATCACTGAACAATGTCGAGCCCATTCCAAATGTAGTGATCAAGGGTGTCATCAAGTTGAACATTTTGAACACGTCTCCTTTCTCTTTCAAACTTGACTTTTTGAATAATTTTTTTGAAAGTTTCAGGTACTCCTTCTGCATTCTTCTTTGGCATCTTTAATGAAACAAACAAACATGTAGTTATATATCTATAACTATTAAAATATAAATACATTAACTTACAAACGAATAATATGAATGTAATAAATCAACATACATTTTTGAATGCAATTTTTTTTTTCAATACTGTTGAAGAGCTTGAATCTGGATAGTTGAGTTCAACATCATCCCAACTTTCTTCATTCAACATCTTGACCATTCCCTCTTGTATTTTCAGATACACCTTGTGACTAAATAAAACAAAAATAATGTTAAATTGATATGTTAAACTGAAAAAATTAATTTTCTTGTCCTAACATAAATAAAAATAACTCATCAGGCTTACTTTTTAAATTCATCACACATTTCTTCCATTGACAATTCTCCCGACCTAACACGTGATAATATAGTTATGATAAGTTTATCATCCTTCACTCTTTGTATTGATCTTCTAGGTGTTATAGTCATATCATCAAGATGATTTTTTATGTCAGGACTTGTCTTACTTGTGCCACATATCAATGGTTTATCCTTCTTAACTCTCTTATTTTTTATACTAATATTTTCCCATAGGGTGAAGATCTCATCTATCAAATCCCATACTTGTCCAGTTCTAAATCCCAATTGAAAATAGTTATCCACAGCTCTAAATATATCACTTCCTTTGCGATATTTTTCTTTTGTATTTTCATCATCAAGTGAGAATCCTATTTCCATACAACATTGCTTCTGAAACTTAACATCAACATTTGATCTCTTCCCGTGGCATATTTCAGAAAATTCATTATGGATAAATCTCACCCTTTGAATGAAGGTCATAGACATTCTGTACTCATTGTCTGTGTTATGATCCCATGCCAGTAACTTTGCTTTTGAATCTGTTAAATTGGCATAAATTATGCATTTGACTGTCTCAAAAAGAGGATTATTGGAATATTCTTGCATCAATTCTCTTCTAGCCTTTGCATAGTGATTTCCTCCAATCACATAATATTTGTAGTCAAAACATTTTGATCTATCAAATTATTCCCTCGTAGGAACTTCCATTGGGTCAACGAGAACTAGGTAGTCAACCACATGTGCATATGGATTGTACCTAATCAATGCTTTCAAATTGTGAATATGCAAGTGATGCAGTTTTCTAATTTGATATTTTTCCTGCCCTTCTATGGGTTATAAAGTTGTTTCACATTCAACTGAAATGTGTGGCCATCATCAACTAAGTTTGTCATCCTCATTCTATTTTGAATGGCATTTTGTGTTGTTTTCATAATACCATCCTCTAGATCAGCACCTGGTGTTATTATTTCTCTGCTACCTTTAGAACTTTCACTATAATGCTCTGAGCTAACGATGGCTTCTTGAACATTATCAACATTTGTTTTCTTCTTCTTATGATTTAAATGTGTTTCATCTAAACCAATCATTTCTTCATAATCAATAGGAATAGACTCATCATCAACCATCACTCTTTTGCGTTTATCTTGTTTGTTCTTTTTGTGAGAAGGAGTGATAACCTCATTGGGACCAATCTCAACAAAATCTTCATTTGGAGTTTGCTTATTTTCAAATGTAACCCTTTTAGGATTTCTAGAATGAGGATTTTTCTTTCTTCTTTCATGTTCTTCTCTGTCTACTTTTGCAGGTTCAACCTCCATTACTTTCTGTTTCTTTTTCCTTCCTTCTTGTGTCTTTTCAATCTGAAAATCGTTGATGACATCCATGATATCATTCTCTGTAGAGTAAATACCCACTAACATATGTGAAAGTTGTTCAACAAAATCTTGTAAAAATAAAATATAACATTTTCATGTTAAATAAAATTAAAACATTACCATGATACTAAAAATAATAAATGACACAAAAACATAAATAAAAAACTTACATTGTCTTTCTCAATGTCATCAATGATGGATGCACATAATTCTGAAAAACATTCATTCTTGTTATAATTGCTCAATTTGAAACAATATCTAAACTTGATATAAGTTCTCCCTTGTTTGACAAGTGCATAAACAATATCTGTGGCTGGTACCAAACATATATCTCGTAACAAGCCAAGTGCCTGATAATTTACTTTCACATGTTCTAATTCGACACAATACACATATATATGATCTCCATTATTTCATTGTTTGTCTTTAACAAACCAATAATATTCTTGTTTGTTTTAACCTTCCACAAATTTCCACTCTCTAACATTCTTCATTTCCTTTGATAGCTCACGTGTTAAGCTATCATTTTGTTGTCTAACATTCATGGAGGTTCCAGTTGCATTTTTGGATGCCATTATTGCAGGTCGCGATCCCGATATATTCATAGATAATCTCTTTCCTGCCATTTTCCTATATTAAGATAAACAAAATAAAATTAGACCTTTCACATTATAATAAACTAAAAAACACAACATTGAATATAAAAACTAATTTAAAAAAAAAATAAAAAATTTACCCATATGTAAAAAAAAAATTGACCCATAGACTTATTGGGCTAATGCTAGGACCATGGATCGTGACTTGGCCACGGGGGCCAGCCTTGTGGCCAAGCCGTGGGCACGCCCATGACATGGCCATAGGGCTAGCTAGGCTAGGGCGATGTCGGACATTGCCCCAGCCCCCACGACCAAGCCCCAGGCGCGCTCAGGGCTTGACCGTGGGGGCTAAGGCGATGCCCAACATCGCCCCAACTCCTCGCGGCTAAGGCACAAACATTGCCCAGTGACCACCATGGGCCAAAACTAATAAAATTTAAGTAAAAAACAATAAAAAAACTATTTTTTTTTTAAAATTATACCTAAATTTGACTTTTTTCCATTTTTTTTTTTCAAAAAATCTAAGGATTTTGTTAATATTTTTTGAAAAAAGTCTCAATTTTTTTTAAAAGTTGGGTATTTTTTAGAAACAAGTAGAAAAAATCTAAACAAATTTAAGGTTTTTTAACTTTCGCATAAAAAAATATTATGTGATTCAAAGATAATCTTATACACAGTCTGTTTTGGTAAATTGTAAGAATTAAAAAAAAAAACTAACCTTTGAAATGCTAGATTCTCCTCGGATGTCTTCTCGATGTTTCCATCTTGTAGCTTGCTCCAAATCCTAAAACAAATACTACCCAAGATATAACACAATATAAAAAGATAAAACAAGACTGTGTATATATAACACATATGATATACATTATTGTTAGTATAACGAATGTGGGATAAATACAAATTAGGTATATTGTCTACATATATACTTAAAATTATATGGATCATCAATATGTTTAATAAATGTGAGATAAATAAATAAACATGATAAATATTGTATTTAACATGTAAATACCAAAATAAAAGAGTAAAAATTGATTTTAATTTTTAAGGGAAAATAAGCGAAAAAATTGGGGGGAAATTTTGGAGGGAAAAAATTGAAGGGGAAATTTTGGGGGGAAAATTTTGGAGGGAAATTATTAATTTTTTTTTTTTTTTTTNGGGGGCATTTAGAGGTAAAAGATCATTATGCATGTTATAGTAATGTCATAGGGAGGGTGGGCATTTCTATCATTCTATGTTCTCAGAGAGAAGGGACGGCTTTGTCGGATAAAGAAAATTTTATTTATGAGACATAAGCAAATTGTTCGCATACCTCTTCCGTTGGGACTAGGAAATGCCATAGGAATGTTTGTAATGCAAATGAGGCATCGTATTTTTCAGCTAGTCATAATTTTGATCATGGTGCAACCAATTTTATTCAACATGTTCCTCATGAAAGTCCTAAATCAAAGAACTTTGAAGGCACCGATGATGAAGAGGAGGAATATGATGGTGATAAATCTAGTCAGCAGTTTAATAGTAATGAAAATCATCAAAATGTGGGTCAAAGTGGAGACTATGATCAACGTTTAAATGATTGGAATGAAAATTTTCCTCCAAGTGAGGAGTTTCAAGGTACCGATGAATATTTCCAAGGCACCAATGAAAATGATGGAGAAATTCCCTCAAGTGGAAATTTTAAAAGTAGTGAAGATGATTATGACAACGGTGGGCAATTTTTCCCGAGTGGGGAATTTAAAGACAACAATGTCGGTGATTATGAATTTCCTCCAAGTGAGGATTTTGAAGGTACTGATGAAGAGTTTCCTCCAAGCGAGGATTTCCAAGTCATGAATGAGGATGAAGAAGAATCCCCCCCAAGTGGGGATTTTAAAATTAATGATGATGATTATGGAAATGCTGAACAATCTTTCTCGAATGAGGAATTTAAAAGAAGCAATGTTGGTGCTGATGATTTCCCTCCAAGTGAGGATTTTCAAGGTATCGATGAGGATAATGAAGATTTTCCTCCAAGTGAGGATTTTGAAGCCAGTAATGAGGATGATGAAGAATATATCTCAAGTGGCAATTTTCAAAGTAGTGAAGATGATTACGCCATTGGTGGTCACTCTTTCCCGAGTGATAAATTAAAAAGCAAAAATGTTGATGTTAATTTTCCTCAAGTGAGGATTTTCAAGATACCTATGAAGGTTTTCAAGGTACTAATTGATCCAGGTGGATATTGGTGGCCACCCACCTATTCCAATTGGCTCATCGTGTCCGTTTTTGTTCAGCACATACTTCTGTACTGCTTTGTAATTGTGGGTTCTACACTTCTGGGGCTGTCTAAATCCCCACACATCCTCCAGGTGGATATGGGTGGCCTCTTGCCTAATATAACTTGCTTATTTTGTATGTTTTCATGTCAACACATCTCGCTATACTTCCAGGGCTGTTTTGGGGCCCTAAACGTTGTTTTTTTGGCTCGCCACAGTCAAACTGTAGACATAGTCAGATTTTTACGGCATAATGCGTATTTCTCTGAAATACATTTCCAACGGGCTATCACGCGCCTAAAACAGAGGTCGTATGCAAACGTTACGGCCCTAGGAAGTTGAGGTACCAAATTACACCAACTTACCTATAGGGCCGACATAACTTTTGACGTTTCACCTTCCAGGGTTAGGTTTTTGGATGTCTAGGGTTTTGACATTCAAGAGTAATATAAAAAAGGCCTATGGAGCCTCATTATAATCCATTCTACTCAGATGAATGCATGTAGAAACAACATCTATTCTTGCAGATAACTACCACCATTCGAGCAAGTTTTCAGTTCTGCAATTTTACAGTTTCAACCTATTTCATTATTTAATAAAAGGTATTGTTCACTAGATATTTGTGTTATTCTCCATATCTCTGTGTTTAGTGTATTCAGTCTGTTAATCAGTTCGTTCCGCTCCTAAATCCAGATCAGTGGTATCAGAGCGATTTGCTCTTCATTTATTTTTCTTCGTGCATGTCCCCGACAAGATCTGGGTACAAGAAGTTGGGACTCGAAGCAATCGAGCCATTACTAGATCGGTCATGCCAAGCCCGACAACAACCCATGGGGGATGAAAATAAATATGGTGGATCAAGAGATCCTATTAAAATGTTGCTCGAGGAAGTCCTCGTGCGAAAAAGGAATGAAATGATGGACAACTTCGCGCAGATCCTTCGACGACTGCCCACAGGAGAAGCATCTTCATCAAGTGGCGATGCAACCCCCTTCAAGGTACATGTAAATTTTGATATTCCATTATTTGAAGGACTGATAGATACAAATGTTGTAGATAAATGATTGAATTTGCTCGAAGGATATTTTTCGGTCCACAATTTTAACGATAGGGAAAAGATCACTTTTGCACTCCTCAAGGCCATTCCCCATGTTAAAGACTGGTGGGATACTTACTTTGCGAAAAGGGTCGTGGAGGAATCTACAATGTTTGTGGTGGCCCCTACATGGGATTCCTTCCGGGATGCCATTAAATAACAATACTACCTTGTTGGAAGCTACGAGGACTAGTACACCAGATGGACCACCCTACGTTAAGAAAGGGACCAAACAGTACCAGATTTCACCAATATTTTCCATACCCTACGCACCAAATTGGGTATCAAAGACTCTGAGCATCATATGGTGCTCAAATACCGCGGTTGTTTGCATAGATACATTCAAACAGAAATGGAGTTCATGGACATCGCCTCTTTGGGCACGACTTATAGATACACTGTCAAGATTGAGCAGAAATTTAAGCAGAAACGACGAGAGTTTGGATCTGCAAACCCCTCACAGTCGAAGAAGGGCAAAGGAAGCCCCAACCTACACAACAAGGGACCAGGTCGAGATGGCTACCCTCAGGACAACCAGTCCAATCCACAACACAAGAAGGGCAATGAGAAGACAAAGGACACGGGAAAATGGTGTGAGTGCCATAAAAGTCCTTGGCACAACACCGAAGAATGTCACTCTAAGTAGTCCCTCATGGTCGAGATAAAGGCTTCCGAGTCAGAGGTCGATTCTGATTTTGAGTCAAATCCTGAAGGAGGGAAGCATATTATCGATGCTGAACCCAGTTCCACTGTCACTACCACCAAAGTCCGGTCGAGCGAACCAGAAGAACCAAAGGAAGGGGAACGCCTCTTTCACTCGTAGATGTGGGTCAAGGGGGCTCCAATTCATTTCATTGTCGACAACGGTAGTTAGAAGAACCTGATTTCAACATAGGTCGTTAAGTAGTTGGACCTGCCAACAACACTGCACCTGCAACCATACACCATCGACTGGCTTCGCCAAGGAAGAGATCTCCAGTAACAATGTCGTCTACCCTACGACATCAAGCCTTTTAAAGATGAGGTACTGTGTGATATTGCTCCCCTTGAATTTTGTGATGTTCTTTTAGGACAACCATATTTGTGGAAGCGTCATGTTGTGTATGAGTCTATACCCCGTAGTGTTATTATTAGTTTGGGTATACAATTGTACAAGATCCCATAGGTAGCACCGCCTACTATTATTTATTTAATCTCGGCTAAGAAATCTAGTAAGGTCATTTCACCGACCAAGAAGTTCATCTTCTTTGTGATCAATGCTCACATTAAGCAGAAGGTCTCCGCCACATCCATGGCCTTTACACAATGCCTCTCTTTGCATAAAAAACAAGTGGACGAGATCGTGGAAGAATAAAAAGACATCTTCTCCTCACCTACAGGGATACCGACACACTTCCAAGTCAAGCATCCAATTGATACTAACCCCGATGCACCCCTACCTAATGGGACAGTCTATCGATGCTCGTTGATGAAGAATGAAAAAATCATGTGTTAGATCCGAGAGCTTCTTCAAAAGGGGCACATCAGATCCAACTCCTCCCCTTTGTTTATTTTTCAATAAGCTAGGCTTAAGCATGAAGTTCATTCCATTTTATCATTTTACTTAAACCATAGACAATTTGTTGCAGCAACCAAGATCACAAGAAGAAACACCATGCACAAGTACACAAGAAGTATCCTAGGAAACCATTCTCAACAAGGGAAGAAAATCCAACCAATCCTTTTCTATATTCTTCAAGAGAAATAACTTCACCACCAAGAAAACCTAGCACACAAAAGGGTGCTCACAAACCCTATAAGACTAGCACCCAAGAGAGGTGCAAACTTTTCCCAAGTAGATGTATTTGCTGAAATTTCCAAACTCACACAAAAGATATGATTCCTCAATGGAGAATTTACCTTTATTTATATTAGACTTGACCTGTCAACAGAAGTGTCTATTAGCACAATAGGGCCAACCTCACTATCTCATAATATAATGAATATTAACCAGATTAATTATCTTTTACATTAATAATTAATCACATTAAGGTGGGGCCGACCTGTACCCTTTACATTACAATTAGGGTTACAGGCAGGTCTGACTCTTGAACAATATAGCAAGGGATCTCATACACCCACCAGTTCTCAGCCACTAGGGGCACATCCATAGGGATGTTCATATCTCTGGCTCACTGCATTTCATAGAAGAATCACTTCTTCACTATTGCCCAGCCACTAGGATCACATTCACGTGTGCTCGTCCACAGGCACATCCACTCAACAAATCTTCTTTACCACTACATTACACAGGAGAGTCATATGGAGTTTCTCATCAACTCTCTGCTTAGAGGAGGCTAATACATCATCTTCATTTCTGTCTCACGACGATGCACCCAACACTTTGGGATTTCACACATTCAACTTGTGCTCAGCCACAAGCACGTCCAACTCTACAAATCTCCTTTCTCGCTGTGTTACACAGGAGAATCATCTGGAGTTGTTCTCAACTCTCTGTAAGGAGGAGGCCATCTCTACGTTCCAACTCTGTCTCAGATAGGAACCACACACCCCTCTCAAGGGCTCTCTCTCAGGTTTGTGTCCTAGAGAATGTATCACATAGCTACAATCATCAACACCCTTGCGAAATTTCAATTGTACTAGTGCATAAGAAGGACAAGACTTGGCGACTCTGCATTGATTACAAAGCCTTGAAAAAAATCACAGTCAAGAACTACTACCCCATTCCTAGGATTGATGACCTTCTTGACCAAATCAAGGGGGACAATTTCTTCAGCAAGATTGACCTAAAGTCTGACTACCACTAGGTTCTCATCGAACCAACTGATGTATGGAAGACAACCTTCAAGTCTAAAGAAGGTCTCTACGAGTAGCTAGTCATGCCCTTTGGCTTAACAAATGCACCAACCACTTTCATGAGGTTGATGGATGATGTATTGAGACCCTTCACCAACTCCTTTGTGGTGGTATATTTGGATGACATCCTCATCTTCATTAGGACGTGGGAAGAGCACATGCGACATATTCAACAGGTTTTGAGCACTCTGCGACAACACAAGCTATATGCCAACTTGGAAACATTCTCTTTTGGCATGAACAAGGTCCAATACTTGGGATACATTGTTGATGAGCATGGGGTATATGTTGATCCAACTAAGATCCAATTCATCCGTGACTAGACAACCCCGACCACACTGACCGAGCTTCGAACAATTTTGGGGCTAGCCAACTTCTACCGATGGTTCATGTTGGGATTCTCCCATATTGCATGGGCCCTTAGCCAGGTGACCAAGGGAGGTGGTAGGGCCAAGTTCATGTGGGGTAAGGAGAAAACATGAGCATTCAATTATCTGAAGCATCACTTGTGCTCAACTCTAGTACTCTCCTTGCCCGATGTGCATTAACCATTCGAGATTGAGATTGATGCATCTGACTGTGTTGTGGGTGCAGTTCTCACTCAACATGGGCATCCAATGACACACCATAGTGAGACACTCTTCGATACTATCTAGAAATACCCCACCTATGAAAAGGAAATGTATTCCATTGTACAATCCTGTCGTCAATGGAAACATTACATTCTGGGGAAAGAGACGATCATACACACATACAAACACATGGGAAATTGTAGAATGACCACCATTAGAAGTGGTCCACCTACCTGCAACAGTTTCATCTCAACATCAAGTGTAATACATGTATCTCCAATCGTGTCGTTGACTGCCTCAGTCACCCCCCTATGGCTGCACTCACCACTGTGCTCCATTTTTGTGGACATGAAGTCTCTGAGTGGCCCCAACTTTATCAGCAAGATCCAGACTTCACCACCACATATCATCTCTTGGGTACATGCGCAACTGTCACTGATTTTCACATTCAGGACAAAATCTTATGCCACTTGGGCCACCTCTGTGTTTCTACAAGCAAGCGTGTAAAGCTTATTTGGGAAGCCCACTGTAGTCGGGTGGCAGGACATTTTGGCGTAGAGAAAACTATGGCCATTCTTCAGAAACATTTTTATTGGACAAAACTTCGACATGATGTCAACAAGTATATCAGATCTTGCACGACTTGTGCCATTTCCAAGCCAACCATAAAGAAGAAAGGCTTATATACCCCTCTTCCTATTCCCGAGAAACCTTGGGAATCCATCTCAATGGATTACATGTCTGGCTTGTCATCCACCAAGCAAGGAAATGACTGCGTGTTTGTGGTTGTTGATCGGTTTTCGAATATGGCCATCCTCACAGCCTGTAAGAAGACTATCACAACGACAAAGACCACCAAGCTCTTCTTCGAGCTAGTGTGGGTCCACTTTAGGATACCATAGACCATCATCTCTGACCGAGACAACAGGTTCCTCAACACCATTTGGTCTAGTCTCTGGTCTCTGTTGGACACCAAGCTCACAAAATCCACTACTTTCCACCTCCAAACTGAGGTCATCAATCAGATGATTGTGCACATCCTACACATGTACAATTCTAAGCATCCATGTACATGGGACGCGAGTCTTCCCTATGTCCAACACAATTACAATAGGGCTCTCCATAGTTCCACTGGCCATAGCCCATTTCAGGTGGGTCTGGGATTCCAACCCTTGGGACCCATCGATGTTGCACTCCCTCTTGCCACCGCACAAACAGACTCTTCCCCTGATCAATCTACGATCGACAAATCCACCAGATTCATTGAGAGGATTCAACACATCCGCCAACAGGTCCAGGAGATTTTGCAGAAATCCAATGTTAAGTACAAGAAACACCATGATCAACACAAGGTACCACACCAGTTTCAGGTTGGCGACAAAGTCGGGTTACATTTGCAGAAGGAGAGTCTCACCGGGCCCCATTGAAAGCTTCACCCACTTCGTTATGGGCCTTACACTATCACCAAGGTTGTGGGTAGAAAGGATTTTGAGATCAACACTCCACCCTTCCTTGGTCTGCATCCAATATTCAATGTGGACCTCCTTCGACCATATTTTCCACCATTATTGGACACTTCTGAGATCGCAGAACAACTAACACCGACAAATCTCAACCCTGATTGCATGGAACAAGCATCCACTGATCAGATCGTGGACACACAGGTCAAGGGAACTCGCTAGCAACAGATCCAACTTTATTGGGTTGTCAAGGCAAGGCAACTCCTACACCAAGGCAAGTGGCTCACCCGGGGCCAAATCCAACAAAACTTTCCTCACCTGATGAGGGAACTCAATGCAATGGAGACCATTACTTCCTAAGGGGGGAGGATTGATCTAGGTGGATATTGGTGGCCACCCACCTATTCCAATTGGCTCCTCATGTCCATTTTTGTTCAACACATTCTTATGTACTTCTTTGTAATTGTGGGTTCTAGACTTTTGGGGCTGTCTGAAGCCCCACACTTCCTCCAGATGGATACGGGTGGCCTCTCGTTTAATCCAACAGACTTATTTTGTATGTTTTCATGTCAACACATCTTGTTGTAATTTTGGGGCTATTTTGGGGCCCTAAACGTTGTTTTTTAGGCTTGCAATAGTGAAACTGTAGACAAAGTTAAAGTTTGACGGCAGAATGTGTATTTCTCTAAAACACCTTTCCAACAGGCTATCACGCGACTAAAACAGAGGTCATATGCAAAAGTTATGACCCTAGGAAGTTGAGGTACCAAATTACACCAACTTACCTATAGGGCCCACATAACTTTTGATGTTTCACCTTCTAGGGTTAGGTTTTTGGATGTCTAGGGTTTTGGCATTCAGGAGTAATATAAAAAAGGCCTATGGAGCCTCATTATAATCCATTTTTCTCAGACAGATGCGTGTAACAACCACATCTCTTCTCAGAGATAGCTACCACCATTCGAGCAAGTTTTTACTTCTACAGTTTTACAATTTCAGCCTATTTCATTATTTAATAGAATATATTGTTCACTGGATATTTGTATTATTCTGCATATCTCCGTGTTTATTGTATTCGTTTTGTTAATCAGTTTGTTCCGCTCCTAAATCCAGATCACTAAGCAAGATGGTGAAAATTTTCACTCAAGTGGGGATTTTGAAAGCAATGAAGATGATTATGTCAATAGTGGACACAATGTTGATGATGATTTTCCTCCAAATCATTATGTTGATGATGATGTTCTCAATCATTCAACTACAACAAATGAAGGTGATCGACATTCTCTAGTTTAGTCTCCTGACAATGTTTTGATTGATACTCCTTGTGGTGATAAGGAAAATCCTTCTAGTGAGGATGATGAAATAGTAGAGACATTGCAAAGAAACATTGTGTCTAGGACCAGGATTAGACCTTTTTATATCAATCCAAATCATTCTAGTTATACAATGTCTAGGAAATAATTTTTCACTAAATCAATTTCCATAAGTGAATTGATTTCAAGTGAATGTTGTCAAAAGAATTGTTTGAAAATCATGGACTACATGTATGCCTTGAATAAAATGAAGACATATTTATCAATGAATACGAGCATGCAAAATTCATATTTTTGGGGGTGCATGATATCCACCAATACATGATATGATTATCACATTGAGAATATTTTACTTTGCAGAAAGACTTTCAAAAAAATTCACTCTATTGGTAATCTTTGTCTATCAAGAATCCAGACAAGGTTGGAAAAATATCCATCATTTTATTCAAAGGTACATCATGGATGAGAGAGTGAGTCATTCAAAAACACTACATTGTCATGGATGGGTGATTTCTTTTCCAAACACGGAGAGTGTATGCCAGATAGAGACACAATACATATTCCAGATAAGTTTTCAAGGAGAGAAATCTACAACTTGTACAAAGGATATGCTCAAGGTGTTGAAAAAAATGGTAATTTTATTACATATGCATATTTTACAAGAATATGGAAGAAACAATTCAACAATGTATGTATTCCTAAGAATTCAAGGATGAGGATTTGTAGTATATGTGCTACTCTTAAATCAATAAGAGATAAATTTGAAGGGGCAGAAAGAGGTATGTATTTACATTTTTTTTATAAAATTGAATAGTTATCAACTTTGAAAACATACAATCAATATTTTTATTTTATGTCATGTGCATATTCCATAGTCAAAGCACTTCAAGAACATCAGAATCAACAATAAAGTGAAAGACAAAAGTTGTACAAACATAGGAAAAAGTGTTATGATGCTCCAAACAAATATTTAGGTATGATAATTGATGGCATGGACCAGAAGAAAACACTTCTACCACATTTTGTCCGTACACCCAAAAATTTACAGGAAGAGAATTTCATTCAGTTTCACTTGGTTGGTTGTATGGTTTTCAATGGAACAATGTATCCAAGGTTTACTTCACAACTACCATTATTCATAATGATGCAAATCTTACCATCACCATAATTCATCATGTGCTCACTCACTGGTCTGGAAATCTTCCTCAAGTTCTCTATCTACAATTGGACAACACTAGTCGTGAAAATAAAAATCAAATTGTCTTTGGATATCTAAGCATGCTTGTTGAAATGAGAATCTTTCAAAAGGTGAAAGTTGGTTTCCTTCTTGTTGGACACACTCATGATCATATTGATCAAATGTTTAGTCGTTTTTCAGTAACATTGAAGAGGAAAAATGTTGGAAGTCTACCATCATTGATTGAATGTATCAAGAAAGCATACATTCCAGAGGCCATTTTTCATATATTAGAAGAAACTGTTGACATGCGAAGATTTATTCAGGGATCATATCGTGAAGAAAAATGTATTGAGAAACTTAATGACATTAGCTTCCAACATCAATTTTGTTTCAAAAAAATTGATGGGAAAACACTTATATGGGGAAATCAATATTCAACTACTACAGAATGGGGGTCTTCATCAGATTTATCATTTTTGAAGTTCATTCCAGATCGTCCAATTTTTGCATCAAAGTTATTATTTTTACAATCAGTTGCTGAAATCCATAATGCACGAAGGCGTAATAGAGATGTAGATTATTCTGAATGCCTGGAAGGAAGAAATTAAAAAGTCTATTAATGATACATATGAGTACTTTGATGTTGTTGATTCTGTTTGGTGGGAGTCTTTTTTCAATAGTCAAAGTGACATAATTTCAATCTCAACAAATGAAGATACAATGTTGAGGACTCCATTTCATTGGCCACAAAATATGCTAAATGAATATGAAGAAACAAACATTGTTGAAGTTCAACAAAAATCTCAAGGTGATATTGAGTTTACATAAGCAGAGGAAAGAGAAATGTATATTGGTTCGCGAAGGTCACGTGCACAACATGAAGCCATGGAAGACCTTTACATGGGTTCAGTACAAGATATTAAGGAGGGTAGCATGATTGCAATTTTAGCTACTGAAGATCCACATGGTTATCCATTCTGGATAGGAAAGGTTATACATATTGAGAAAGAAAATGATGATGCTATTGCAATTGAAGTGCATTGGTATGCAACAAGTACACAACCATTCAATGGTGTGTACAAGCCAGATATGGTGGTTGAGAAACATGTCAATAGAAAGAGAAAAAGAAAGGGTCAAAATACAACTCATCGTCTCACTGACCTCTTAAAATTAGATGATGTTGACATACTTGTTTATGACTTCAATTTGACAAAGAGAGGAACTCTTCGCTCTAAAACAACATAGATTATCAAGAGGTTGTTACCGTAAGAAATAAATGCAACATGGGAGTCTGCTGAACCTAGTCGTAGATCTAAAATGAATTTGACATTTGAAATGTTGGGCATGCATGTAGACTCAGACGGTGCATTCATCTAAAATAGAGAAGAGTATGGATCATCTACATCTTCATCCAAACATTCATCTGAAGACAATGTAGACTCTGAGGGTATTTTAGAAACCATGAGTCAATCATAATAAGTGTATGAAACCTTTTATGCATTTTTTATCCATATGATGTTTGTATGGTAACTAAAAATGAGCATTGTGTTAATGATTGCAACTATAGGAGACATCCTCCAGCCTACAACCTGTGAGATGTGGAATATAACAACGATGTGAAGTCTTACTCTCAACTTACAAACTTGAGAGAAATCTCCTAATAAAGGGTTCATGGTTCCAGCCTAGGACAAAGGCTAGGAATGTATATGGCCTCCTCCATGACGTGAGAGAGAAGAACTCCAGATGATTATCCGATGTAAGAGCGATCTGTTGAGTTAGGGAAATCCCGAAAATCACTGGGCACATCATCATGAGAATAAGAACAAAGATGACGTGATGGCGTCCTCTGAACGACAACATAGTTGATGAGAAGACTCCAGATGATCCCCCTGTTGGTGACAGTGGGAAAGCATATCTATAGAGCAGACATGACTATGGATGAGCATAAGTGCACGTGCGTGGACCTAGTTCATCCGTGTAATGCAATGACTCAGGTCTATGACATCCCTATGGATGTGGCCCCTAGTGGATGAGCACTAGTGGGTGTATCAGATCCTTTGCTATATATTGTTCAAGATTCAGACCTACATGTAACCCTAGTTATTATGTAAAGGGTACAGGTCGACCCTATATTAAAATGATTAATATAAAGAAGAAAATTAATAATGAAAATATTAATTATAATAATAAAGTGTGTTTGACTTAGAGAGGTCGGCCCTGTTGTGCCAATGAGATGCCCTTGCAGATTAGTCAAAGTCTAATATAAGTAGGAGATGATTCTCCATTGTAGAATCATATCCTCCACACATATGTTTTGGAAATTTCAGCAAGTACTTCTCTTTGGCAAAGGTGCGCACCTCTCTTTGGCGCTAGGGTTTCTAGAGCTTAAGCACCCTCTTGTGTGCTAAGTCATTTTGTTGGTGAAAGGTATTTCTCTTGAAGAATATAGCAAAGGATTTGGCTGTGTTTTTCTCCCTTGTTTGAGAAGGGTTTCCTAGGATATATCTTGTGTTCTTGTGCATGGTGATTCTTCTTGTGATCTTGGTTGTTGCAACATTTATGGTTATGACTATTTGATAAAATTGGAATGAACTTCATACTTAACCTAAATGCCATGAAAAACTAACACATTGAACTTACATATGATCTTACATTAAGTTATGAATCTTTTGTTATGTTTTATGAATGATATGTTTTTTTTATTATGGATAATATAATAAAATTTCTTAGCTCATATGTTTTGAATATGGTCAATATAACAATAATTTTAAGAAATTATTTATGTTTCATTCAATGTAACTTGTATTTCTTTTTTATTAGTATAAGTAAAAAACTATTAAAAAGTGACGTTGAATTTTTAAAGTATATTGTGATATTTTCATGGCATTATGTATTACCTTGTGCTTTGCGTGATAATAAGATTTAAAAAGTAAACATTTAAGGGTTGATTTTATGTTTTTGTTTACAATAATGATGAGTTCTTTTACCACATTATAAAAATGTGTCATTTTCATACCCCAATTTTAGAATGGGTACTACCAATAGCAGTACTTTTCAATTGGATGGTTGATTTTGAGGTTTAGGTTTTAATGGTACCAAGTGATAAAGATACGATTTCAGGTGATCTCAAAATTTAATGTTTTGAAAAGAAACAAATTTTCAAAAACATGTTTTTTTTTAGGTGCTGATTTTAAGGTTTTTCTGAGCTACTGTCTAAGTTTTGAAGGCCATGTTTGAATGTTGTAATTTTGACCACATTTAAAAAAAATGTGCTACTGGTAGCACCACTTTTTGATTTGGGGGTTGATTTTGATGTTTTTTATGCAAAAGTATGGGTTTTTTGGGCCATAGTTCTCGTTTTGAGGTCACAGTTCTCATTAAGTCGATAACTATGTTCTGTACATTTGCTGACATCATTTGTATGGATGTTGAAGTCAATAGTACATAATGTTGTACAAGTCTGAAAAATTCACATGTGTGGACCAAAAAACCCTTCCACATGTGCAGACTTGTTTCTCCTTTTCCTGTTAACATCAACTCACATGTGTGGACCTGTTGTACAGTCGTCTGTACCTTTCTGCTCACATGTGCGAGTTGTACGACCTACTCACATGTGTGACATGTTCACACGTGCAACTTGCTCACACATGTGGCCATCCATTTTCGACCTAGTTCCCCTCCTCCCTCACATGTGTGCCTTCCTTGGATGAGAAAGACGCCTTCCTTGGCTAAAGAACAAAATAAAAAAATCTCCAAGATAACCCTAGGTCAGATTGCCACAATTGCAGAATTTCCCTTGCCGAAATTTCCAAGTTCCCAGCACAAGTGCACTCTCACTTATGTTAACTCCATTATGCACAATGAGTAAATGTCACAATGACCTCTCTCCTTTATATACAAGTCCAATGAACGAGTTTAGGCATCGCTTATAAAATCAACAATTAATTAGAATATTTTAATCCTTTTTGTGGGTGTGAAACCTCTACACAAGCCCATAAAGCCCATCAACTTTCCCATGAGACCCTAGCCTCATTTCTGGTCTGGTTTCACTGAAACAAAAGGATAATTTGGTGCCAACGAAGATTCCCACATGCCTAACACCTTGGCCTCTTGTGGGAATACCTCCCGAAGCTACAATATCATCAACGATGTTCATTTCCTGGACTATGTTTTGAACGCTTTTTTTATTTTTGAAATCGAGTAGTTTTTCAAGGGACTCAAATTTGTAATTTCTTTCTTTATATTATGTATAGAAATATATAGGAATGGATTTGAGTGTTGTGACCCTATTTTTTTTCCTTTGAAAACCTACAAAATGTTTTAAAAATCTTCCTTTTTGGCCTAAGAAAGAGCTCTGATACCACTTGCAGTGATCCTTAATCCTTAAAATTGAATCATAAACAATATATTCATAAATATTCACACTTTATTCAATATCAAAAACCCTAAGGTAGGGAAACACCATACAATGATCATGTTATAGAATGATCAACTCATGTTCACTTGCCTCTTTGAGGGGAAACCTCTTGATGAGCTAAGTTGTAATACAATATAATCCAACACACACTTCGTAAGGAGGATTCCATTGATATTTATAGCTAGCTAGAAAACCTTAATCATAAAAAAATACTAACAACCTAGGGGACCTTATTTAATGAAGCAACATTACTTTTATCCATACTAACTACCTAGTGGGCCTTGTTTTAATAATGCCAACATAGTGGACCTAGTCCACCTTATATTGAATGGACACCATAACTACATTATTATTACTCTAATGGGCCCTTTGGCCCCCCAATAAACCCCATAGGGATGATCCCAACATAATATTCAACAGGTGCCCAACCAAGTTGGTAAAAGTGGGGTGTTGTTATCACCCCAACCAGGGTTCAAGTCTCTCAATGACATGTGTGTGCTTGTGCTCATGCTTGTGTGTGCATGTGATTCTGAAAATCAGTAGGGCCAGGTGCAAATCCTATGTGATCTTGGAGGAATAGATTCCCTCCATTTGTGGATTGTTAACCGAAGGAGGCTTCCATAGCATGGTAAATTGTTTATGTCCTAGTGTTAAATCTAAAGTAAAGCAATCGTTGCTCACTTGTGTTGACTGAAAGCTTCAATAAAAAAATGTTTAAACTTAAATCAATAAGGGTTATTGGAACTAAAAAAATGAAATCTATTGATGTGAATAACATCATATGGACATGGTCATGAAAAGTGAGATGAAATGGAAAGCAACAAAAAAATCACAACAAAGGGATATGTAACCATTGAGGAACAACCAACACAAATGAAACATACTGGTGAGAATGAGATTAATGTTAATGAATGCAACTTTATTTAAGGTCACATATGCTCTTCTCTCTTAACCTAGGATGTGTGTTTTTTGAAAATTTCTATACTGATCTAGTTACACTCTTTCCAAATAAAGTAATAATACCATGACTAACTCATAATTTTCATTTTTTATATATAAATATTTTGTGTTTGCATTAGAGGCGTTGGCTACCATCCTTATTGTACTATGCTTTAAACATTGTGTTTCCCTAATCTATGAAGATAAAGAAGATCTAAATTCGGATGTTTCTCTCTCATCGGATGGCCCAGATGGATGTTACTATTTCCGGCCGGGCCTAGCATCGAACTCTTCTAAGCGCAACACGGATGCATGCATCATATTACATATGTAATATCGAGCTAATCTCATCTTGGCTTGGTTCGAGCATCATGAGCCTTATTGATGACAACACTGGGGAATAGAAGAAGATTATACATGTTTCGATCTCCAGTAGCATTCCATCAAAAAGCCAGTAAGCATCCGATAGCATTCCATTTCCAGTAGGATCATTTCATAGCATGTTTTCAGCTGGATCATAGCATACCTCTATCTATATGTTTCATAATGAGAGGCATTCCCATACTTAAATATTTAGTGTGTGAATGTTAAAAACCTATATTGACATTATTGGAGTTTATATTCTAGATTATAAGCCACACATTTAATAAAATTGATTTTTTATGCATATTTACAGTATAGATTAAATTGATTTTTTATGCAGATTTACATTATAGATTAAATTGATTTTTTATGCATATTTATATCATAGATTAATGTTTTGTATATATATGATGTTTAATCATCCTTTTAAAGGCTAGGTTTCCATCCATTACAATCAAAACTATAATTAAGTAATGTACAAGCATAAGATAATTAATATGAAGGATAATACGCTTTCTAGTATTCCTTAGAATTCTAGTAAGTCACCTGAGACATAAGAGAGGGCTGCATAAAGACGTTAGTTCTTGGTTAAATCATTGGAAAAAAGAGGGGGAGACAAGTCAACAAATATTGATACTATTAAAGCACTATCACAACTAAATTTAAAGAGAAATTGAGGTGCAACGAAGAGCTAGAGAATAGAAGAAAGTTAAATTACCATAGAGAGATCAATAACCCCAACTTAGAAGATCAAAAGTATCTTTATGCTATAGCTAGCTTAAAGAAGAAAATTCACATTGTTAAAATAAAAATCAACTCTCATGACCTTCATAGTAAAAATGGGTGATAGAAAAAGGCTAAAACACCATGGGAAGAGAGAATATGCAATCTTTGTGACACTAAGAAAATGGAAGATGAAAAACACTCTCGTTTATAATGCCTTGTCTATGCACACATTAGGTTTCAATTTTAAAAAAAAAATGTAACATTATCGATCTTCATAACTTGTTAACTCATGAAAAAAAAAAAAAATAGTTTCTCTTTAATCTTTTTGACAATAAGAACAAAGTGATAAAAAAATTTAACTAATTCTTTATCATTTTTCTTAAGTTTAATAAATCAAAGTTAATCTCTATAATAACCATCATAATCAAACATTAAAAGTATAAACCTTTAACAAATTAAAAGCTTTTTTAGATCATACTCCAAGATTAAAAAAATGATTTCAGCACTTATACAATATCCACCAAATACCCAATATACCTTTCACATCATCAATAAAATTATCCAAAAAATAATCATACTATATCCATAATACCTAGCCATCTACCCTATATATAAATCCTATGATACTATACGTCAATTGCACTTTTACCACTTCCCAAGGGGGAAAGATAAACAAAGATTTTTATTATAAAAACAATTCTATAGTACAACTTAAACTTATTTTAATAAATATTTAGGAGAAAATTTTGAAAGGCAATTGTGTTTAGCATCTATCACATTAACAGTACAGAGTTGTCTAATATATGATTATTACTATCAAATATTAAATATACAAAAGTGAATGAGAAAAACGGGAAATCGTTTGGAAAATCATATATATGTTGAAAGTGCAGAAAGAAAGAAAAAAGAAATATGAATTGAAACGCCAGATATGTAGAAATGCTCTTTTTCATATTCGCACCAGTGGTCTAGTGGTAGAATAGTACCCTGCCACGGTACAGACCCGGGTTCGATTCCCGGCTGGTGCAGTAAGCTTTTTCTTATTCTATTTTCGATAGAGGGTTTAGGTTTTGATCTTGGTTCAAGATTTATGTTTATCTATTTTGAAAGCATCGCACGCATCCTATTGTGACTCTCTAACGGACTATGAATCTGAATGTTGATTAAAGGGCTCCATGCACAAATTATGAAGAACTAATGTGTTTAATAATATTAAAACTAAAACAATACACATTAATGAGTGTTAAGTGTATTAGAAATGGATATATCATTTATTTGTGTGGATTAAGCAATGAAGTGTATACCAACGAAGTCAAACAATGGAGATTGCTTATATATACATAAGGTTGATACATAAATGAGTTACAAAACTAGCATGAATCATAGTTATATAAGAGAATTGGTGTGTGAGTTTTGCCTTGGAATGATTGCAATATAAGAGAGAGTTTAATAGATATTTGGATTTGTGTATCTATGATTCCTTATAGTAACTAGGAATCCTTATATGCTATGCTACTCTATAACTCAATTTCTGTTATGCTACTCTATAACTCAATTTCTATTTATATGTTACTCTATAACTCAATTTTTATTTGATTGAATAGATTACAATGAATTATTCACAATGTCATTGTTAAATATTTAGAAAAAATAAAAATTTATTTGATTGAATAGATTACAATGAATTATTCACAATGTCATTGTTAAATATTTAGAAAAAATAAAAAGGATCAATAGAGGTGATCCTTATTATCAACATCATGCACATTGACTGAGGATTCATTGTTGTCTCGTTTCTTGATCTATTTGATTGAATAGATCACAATGAATTAAATTTTTATTTGATTGAATAGATTACAATGAATTATTCACAATGTCATTGTTAAATATTTAGAAAAAATAAAAATTTATTTGATTGAATAGATTACAATGAATTATTCACAATGTCATTGTTAAATATTTAGAAAAAATAAAAAGGATCAATAGAGGTGATCCTTATTATCAACATCATGCACATTGACTGAGGATTCATTGTTGTCTCGTTTCTTGAAATCAACCTAGTTAGGGCATGCATGAACACGATTAAACTTGATCACCCATTTGGATAGATGTGTAGACCATTTAGGTTGTGGCATGTCCATTGAGATGGAACCATGTGGATCTCGAGCTATAGTTAGAATAGTGACACACATTTGAGTAGTGGTCATGTGTAGAGTTAGAGATGATGAGGGACAGACTCTGGTCTCATGCCAAGGCAAAATGATGAGGCCAAGAATTTTGTTGCATAGTTTTCCTAGTACACTATAGGTTGAATGATGGTAAGCATAGGGCAAGGGTGGACTATTGCATAGATTAGTGTTCCCCATCATGTACCAAGGGGTTTCATCGTACAAGTGAAAGCTATCATCAACTCAAAATTCTCCATTCTAGAATAAAACTTCATGGCACTATTCAACTGATGATAAAAATTATGTTGCCCCTACTAAAATGTGGAAAACTTAGCTGGTTGGAGGGATTGGATTGCATTTACACTCGTAGAGAGTTTGTATCCTTGTGTTGCATTGCCATATCACTAGTATTGTTAGAATGTGTTGACACACTAAATTCTGGGTCATTATCGAATGGAGAGTCTCTCGAGAGTTGTTGAGGTTTACTCAAGAAATAAAGGACCATAAGGTTGTGGTTATATTCAAAGTATCAACAAAAACAAGTTTATATTCACAACAAGTGTTTTTACAACTTTTTATATGTGTGGTAATGATGATCTTTGTGAGAAATTTCTAGAATTCTATAACGTTGATGCTTGATAGATGACATGAAATTCCCATAGGAATAGATGATCTAATATGTGATCTTCCCTAGGTACATTACATAATAGTACATCACATATGTCCACTTGCACTACGACAAAAGGGCACCTCATCCTAGAATGAGTTGATCACAAATTGGAGCATGAATTAGTCTATCATGTGTAAAGATTTGCTTTGTCACAACCAACCAATGTTGTAAGTTGTGCATGGGGCATGGTAGCTAAGTTGCATGGAATCTTACTCGTGGAGGGAAAATGTCCACGCTATTCACTACATTGGACCTCTATGTACAAGCTTGGAGATGAATTTGTTGATGATTACAGTTGTGTGAGGCATTCTCCAGGACACAGACTGATTGAGTCGACCTGAGAGAGAGCCCCTGAGATGGGTGTGTGGTTCCTATCTGAGACAGAACTGGAACGTAGTGATGACCTCCTCCTTATAGAGAGTTGAGAAGAACTCCAAATTATTCTCCTGTGTAACGCAGTGAGAAAAGGAGATCTGTTGAGTTGGACGTGCATGTGGCTGAGCACAAGGTGAACATGTGAATTCCCATGAGATGGGTGCATCGTTATGAGACAGAGATGAAGACGATGTATTAGCCTCCTCTGAGTAGAGAGTTGAGATGATGAACTCTAGATGACTCTCTGGTGTAATGTAGTGGGAAAGAAGATCGATTGAGTTGGACGTGCCTGTGGATGAGCACAAGTGAACATGATCCTAGTGGATGAGCACTAGTGAGTGTGGTTCTCCTATGAGATGCAATGAGATAGAGATATGGACATCCTTATGGATGTGCCCCTAGTGTCTGAGCACTAGTGGGTGTATGAGATCCCTTGCTATATTGTTCAAGAGTCAGACTTACCTGTAACCCTAATTGTAATGTAAAGGGTATAAGTCGACCCCACCTTAATGTAAAAGATAATTAATATGGTAATTATTAATTATATTTTGAGTTATTGAGGTTGTCCCTATTGTGCCAATAGACACATCATTTGATGTGACAAGTCTTATATAAATAAAGGTGAATCCCCATTGAGGAAACACACTTAACATTGTGCCATCTCATGATTTCAGAAGTTGTGGTCTGAAATTATGAGAATTGCAACACCCTCTTATTTGCTAGGTTTGGTGATGGTGTGGGAGGTCTTTCTCTTGAAGAATATAGAAAAAGATTGGTTGGGTTTTCTTCCCTTGTTGAGAAGGGCTTCCTAGGATACTTCTTGTGTTCTTGTGCATGGTTATTCTTCTTGTAATCTTGGTTTGTTGTAGTAGTTATGGTTCAAGTAATAGTTAAACATAAAATTTAAAGAGAATGCATGAGCCATAGCTCATTGAAAATTCAACATGGTTTCAGAGCAGGCTTGAAGAAGACCATTGCATATTAAAAATTAAAGGTAAAGTCTGCCAAAAATTTACTGTTAGTGTGAAGAGAAGGGGGCCAGACTCCTCTTAATTTCATGTGGTAGATGATGAAGAGACCACAACAAAAAGAGAAACCCCACTATGGGTCGAAGCTTCATTTTAAAATTTATGTAGTGTATGGGGAGGAGGGTTGGCTGTCAAATTGAGGTGGCCGCAGGCCTCTAAAACTGCTGCAGAAAACCCTTAAACAACAACCAAAAGTATATGGAAAAGAGGCCAGAGCCTAGGAGAAGGGTCGGACCCCCTAAATTTGGAAACCAACCTGTTCTAGGGCCCCTCTAAAATCTTCCACGGAAGTTTGGACTCACGGACTTCAACCACAGACCTGTGCCTTCATTGGTAAATTTATTTCTGAGGGACTGAGGTAAAAACTATGCCCTTTTGTTGTGGCCTTTCAAAACCTAGTTTGATGAAGTAGTAGCAGTGTAGATTCAACATTACTTTGATGCTTAGTTAGACAAAGTCTGGAAATACTTATTCTGAGCTTCGGGGATCTACAAAACCATGGATAGAAATTATTAAGGTCTAATCCCATCACATGCATTTGTCGATGATGTTCATTAAAACATTACTCACACCCAACGTTTCCCAGTTAAAATCCATCCCATTGATGTGGGCATTTTGTTTGGAGTTTTGATGATGGTAAGGCGGTTTTGGGGTCATCTATTTAGATTGTTTGTACCCACATTTGATCGATGAGTTTTAGTGGTGTTTTAGATTAGGCGTGGGATAAGATTGCACCATATTTGGAGTAAAAATGACAGACAAATCTTCCTCATGTTCTTCACATTGCTAGCCACCTCTCCCTAAGCTTAAGTTGTACCAAGCTTCATATTTTCGATAGATAGTATGTTCACACTTTTTCTTTTGTTGCTCTTCTATATGATTTACTTGCGAAGGAGGAGAAATGAGGTACATATCTCAACAAAGATAAGAGGAAATTCTGAGAATTTTTTAAAGACTAGTTGAGTGACATTACAGACCCATAACAACACAGACCTGTGGACAAGTAAATTCTCAGAGTTATATCTATGCTATCCAATTTCTCCATCTCGCCATCATTTGATGCCATATATATTGATGCAAGTGTTTAATGGTGGTGCTGGTGTATATCCCAACAAACATAGAAGGTTGTTGATGGCTTACCTAAGTGCATTGAAGATGTTACAGATTGAATTAAAACCCTTAAAATACAGATCTGAAGTCAAGATGTAACAATGTTAAGTAGCAGCAGAAGCTACAAGGATAGCTACAACAGTCTATTTGGAATTTTGCTAAATGTCAAACAACGGACATGACCTTGATAAGCTAAAACAATCATAGCAAGTTGGATCACCAACAAAAGGACATAATTGCAAAATTCGTCAGAGACTTGTATGGTACAAATGGCTACAAGGAAAACTAACAAGGAATGTCATTGCTCATCATGACAGGAAGTAGAACCTCCATTGGTGTTCACTCTCAAGTATGCACTTGTATATATATTATTTGCGTCATTGTTGATCCAGGTGGATATCGATGGACACCCACCTTTTCTAACTGGCTCAAAACAATTTTCTGGCAATTTTGACAATTTACTATTTTTAGCAGGTTTTAACTTTTGGGGCCATTTTGAGGGCCTAAATGAAGTTTTTTCGAGATATACATTCTCAATGATATTCGAAGGCATCATTGATCCCCCAAAATGAATCTCCTCGACGATACCTTTCCAACGAGCTATTATACGCCTAAAACAGAGATCGTATGCAAAAGTTACGACCCCAGGAAGTTGATGTACTAACTTACCCAAACGGGGCCCACATGACTTTTGGCGTTTCATCTCCTAGGGTTAGGTTTTTGGATGTCTAGGGTTTTGGGCATTCCTGTTTATTATAAAAATGCCTTCAGAGCCTCATTGTCATCATCTTCTTGCGAATGTGAGTAGCCGTCACATCTCTTCTCAGAGATAAGTTGCCACCATTCTAGCGAGTCTTTCACTCTGTATTTTTACAGTCTCTGTACGTTTGTTTCATTAATAGAAATTGTGTATTACTGCATATCTGTGTTTATGGTTTTACCTCTGATACATTTCTGTTATATTATTGAATATCTGCGATATCTCTGTGCATTTCTTTATTATATCTCCGCTCTCATTTCGTGCCGAAAATAATCCGGATCAGTGGTATCAGAGCAGGCTGCTCTTGATCGTTTTTTTTCAGTGCATGTCCCCGATGAGGTCCGAGTATAGCAAGTTAGGTCTTGAGCTTGTCTCTCTTGAAGACAATCGCTCTTGCACACCCAAGAAACCCTCAATGGCGGAAGAAAAGAAAAACGACGGAGCATACGATCCTATCAATCTGTTGTTTGAGCAAGCTCTCACACGACATAGGGACAAAATGATGGAGAATTTTGCCCACATCCTTCAATGCCCGCCAATAGCAGTAGGCACATCTTCATCAAGTGGCCACTTTGGAGACACCTCGCCTTTCAAGGTACAAGTTAATTTTGATATTCCTGTATTTGAAGGACAGATAGATGTAGAAGCCCTAGAAAAATGGTTAACTCTGCTAGAAGGTTATTTCTCTGTTCACAATTTTTCCGACAAAGAAAAGATCACCTTCGCACTCCTTAAAGCTCTCCCTCATGTCAAAAATTAGTGGGAAACTTACTGGGGGAAAAGTTCCACAAAGGAGTCTGGAATATATGGGGCCGATCCCACTTGGGATTGTTTTGTGGATGCGGTAAAGGAACAGTATTACCCTGTTGGCAACTATGAGGACCAGTACATGAGATGGACCACACTGTGACAAGAGAGGGGCCAAGCAGTTCCAGAGTTCACCAATACCTTCCATACCTTGCGCACCAAGCTGGGTATCAAAGGCTTCGAGCAAAATTTGGTTCTGAAATACCGTGGGGCTCTACAAAGATACATCCAGACTGAAATGGATTTTCTGGACATCTCATCACTCGACACTGCTTATCGATATGCTGTTAAAATTGAGCAGAAATTTAAGCACCGGAACAAATGGGAGTTCGGGTCTACAAATCCGCAACAACGAAAGTATGACAAAGACGACCCTAACAAACAGTCTCCTGAAAACTAGTCCAAGACACAGGAAAAGAAGGGTCACGAGAAGACAAAGAAGGACACCGAAAAATGGTGCGAGTTCCACAAAATCCCCTGACACAACACCGATGAATGTTGCTCAAAATAGTCATTGGTGGCCGAGATCAAAGAAAAAGAGCTGAACCCTGATTCATGATCTGATTCTGAAAATAATGGTAAAGGACAGATCATTGACGCGGACCTCACTGCTATTGTCGCAACCACAACAATTCAACCAGAAGAACCAATAGATCCTGAAGAGGGGGAGCGCCTTTTTCATTCACAGGTGTGGGTGAAGGGGACCCCGCTACATTTTATTGTTGATAGCGGAAGCCAGAAGAACCTCATCTCAGCAGAGATCGTCAAACAATTGGGATTGTCAACAACACCACACCCGCAGCCATACAACATCGGGTGGCTTCGCCAAGGATGAGATCTTCATGTCAGCGAATAGTGTCGATTATCATACGACATCCAACCCTTCAAGGATGAGGTATTATGTGATGTTTCCCCACTGGATGTCTATGATGTGCTCTTGGGCCAACCATATATGTGGAGACGCCATGATGTTTATGAGTCTCGACCCCATAGTGTTATTGTTACTTTGGGGGGTCATCTCTAAAGAATACTAGAGGTAGTTTCAACTACTATTCCACCTAAAAAGTGTCGCAAGGTAGTATCTCATACTGCAAAATTCAACTTCTTCACAATCTGTTCAAAAGGAGAACAAAAGGACACTGCAACCACTACAGCCTTGCCCCAAGAACCTTCTATCCAACAAAAGCAGGCCGACAAGGTTGCAGCAAAGTGCAAAGATTCCTTCTGCACACCGTCCTCTCATGTATCTCGACTTGTTGAATAGCCTCAACCTCAACAGGTTCATGACAGACTTCCACAAATTGAGCAACGCGACGTCTCCAACAAGACAAGCAGCTCACCAAGATGCAGATTCAACAAATGCTTTTCCCTCTCCCCCGGGAACTCAAAGCAATGGAGACCATTGCTTCCTAAAGAGGGAGGATTGATCCAGGTGGATATCAGTGGCCACCCACCTTTTCCAACTGGCTCAAAACAATTTTTTGGCAATTTTGGTAATTTACTATTTTTAGCAGGTTTTAACTTCCGGGGCCATTTTGAGGGCATAAATGAAGGTTTTTCGAGATTGAGGTTCTCAATGATAGCTAAAGGCATAATTGAGCCCCCCCCAAATTAATCTCCTCGACGAGACCTTTCCAACGAGCTATTATACGCCTAAAACGAAGATCGTATGCAAAAGTTATGACCCCGAGAAGTTGATGTACTAACTTGCCCAAACGGGGCCCACATGACTTTTGGCGCTTCATCTCCTAGGGTTAGGTTTTTGGATGTCTAGGGTTTTTGGCATTCCTGTTTATTGTAAAAAATCCTTCAGAGCCTCATTGTAATCATCTTCTTACGAATGCGAGTAGCCGTCACATCTCTTCTCAGAGATAAGCTGCCACCATTCTAGCTAGTCTTTCACTCTGTATTTTTACAGTCTCTGTACATTTCTTTCATTAATAGAAATCATGTATTACTGCATATTTGTTTTTATGGTTGCACCTCTGATACATTTGTGTTATATTATTGAATATTTGCGATATCTCTGTGCATTTCTTTATTATATCTCCGCTCTCATTTCGTGCCGAAAATAATCATGATCAATTGTCATAAGGGTACTTGCAGGAGGAAGGAACCCTTGGTGAAATCATGGACCCAGAGAGGTCTCAATGCATTTAGAAGAACAACACACTGGAAGTGAAGACCCCAGGTTTGATTGTTTTAAATTATCATGCTACATTACAAGTAGGTGTTGTAGCTGTGACAACAATCCTTAAATTGTTTTGATTCTAGAGATGTACTCATAAATCTCCTCTAGGAGATATTCTTGTCTTGTTTCCTTTCATTTGTTTCCTTGTTTCAGGCAGGTTAACAACAAAGGAAGATGTTTTTCCTTCAAGACTTCAGAGGGAGTCACTTGACTCAGAGGGAGTCAAAATTATTTGAGAAGAAGGAAAAGACAAATACCTTCTCCCCCTCATCAGTTCAGAGGGAGACAACCATTGATACAGTTGATCCAGTTGTTCCAGTTGATATTCCCAGGGACTTTACAATAAGCCATAAAAGGCATGTATGGGCTTGAAAAACTCTACAAGAGGCAGAAAGAAATGCATTTGATGGAAGTGTCAGGAAATACAAAAACAAGACTTGTATTCAGAGGATTATCACAAGCAAAGGGAGTGAACTGTGATGAGACATATTGATCTAGCAACCTGATGCACTCCCATCTATACTACTACCCATGAGTTGGAAACTACATCAAATAGATGATTTCTTGATGAATATTGGGTTTCAGCAAGAGTGTTGTTGATCCAAACCTATACTATTACATTGTTGGTGACAAGAACCTGATTTTGATGACTTGTTCAAGAAGTCGTGTTGTTACAAGCAAGCCTTGACTTCTGATTTCAAGATGAAGGATCTGGGTATGATGCACTACTTCTTGGGACAAGAAGTATGATAGAGGACCAATGAGACTTTTCCTAAGTCAAGGAAAACATGCGGTGGGGATATTAAAGAAGTTCAATATTACAGAATGCAAATCCATGTCTACATTGATGTTGATGGATTTGACGAAAACATAAATGATGATGATTCAGACAATATTGATCCACAGTTGATTGAATCATTGATGTATTTGGTTAACACCAGACCTGATATATGATATGCAACAAATGTGCTTAGTCAATCCATGAGTCAGTCGAGACAGACTCACTAGATAGCAGTAAAGCATGTATTGAGATATATACGAGGCACAATTGGACATGGCCTAAGATACATTGCCTCCAGTGAGAACTTGAGTTTGCAGGGATATGTCGATACACATTGAGCAGAGAGTACAGTGGATCGGAAGAGCACATCTGATTGTTGTTTTACTGTTAAGTTTGCCATGATTTCCTGGTATAGCAGGAAACAAGGCTCCGTGGCCTTGAGTACCACAAAAACAAAGTATATAGCATTGAGTGTGCGAAGTAGTGTGGCTTCACAAGCTTCTGACAGATTTACTTGATCATGATATGGATTCTATGATGATAAACAAAGTTGCGTTTGAAGCTCTTTGAGAATATGATGTTTCATGATAGATCGAAACACGTTGAGATAAAATATCATTTTTGAGAGACATGATGCAAAGGAAAACAACACACATGTTGTACCTTCCTACACATGAGCAGATTGCACACATCTTCAACAAATTGGCTTGGTGAAGAATACCTCCCTAGTTGAGAGGGAGTGTTGATGACTACAACCAAGACAAAGTTCGAAGTACTTCCATGTGAGACTTGGCCTGATGAAGAATGCCTCCCTAGCTGAGAGGGAGTGTTAATGATTACAACTATGTGAGACATTCTCCAGGACATAGATTGATTGAGTTGACCTTAGAGAGATCCCCTGAGATGGGTGTGTGGTTCCTATCTGAGACAAATTTGGAACGTAGTGATGACCTCCTCCTTATAGAGAGTTGAGAAGAACTTCAGATGATTCTCCTGTGTAACGTAGTGAGAAAAGGAGATATGTTGATTTGGACATGCCCGTGGCTGAGCACAAGGTGAATGTGTGAATTCCCATGAGTTGGGTGCAATGTTACGAGACAGATATGAAGGCAATGTATTAGTCTCCTCTGAGCAGAGAGTTGAGATGATGAACTCCATATGAATATCCTGTGTAATGCAGTGGGAAAGAAGATATGTTGAGTTGGATGTGCCTTTGGATGAACACAGGTGAATGTGTGTAACACACCCATGGTGGGGCATTGAATTTTCATTCTTCTTAATAAAATCAAAACCCCCATTCGGGGTCTCTATTCTATTCTGCTCTTCCAAATCTTTCCAGCCACGGTTTCTATGCTCCAAACTGAGCTCAAACCTGGAAGATATCCTTTCCCAAGTTGTTCGGGTGTTCATTGGTCGAGGCCACAAGGCTTCCACATGGGTCCGAATCAACATGTTTCTCCCTGAGTCCTTTGATATCTCAAATCTTCCAGCATCCTTAATTCTATGGAAAAAATCCATCCACCAACAAATCCAACGATTGGACTTGATCCTCAACTAACTCACAGGTTCACGGGAGATTTAGAGTTCGGCCTTCGGGATTTGAATTCCATACCTAGCCCCTTCCATCCATCCATACTCACATATGACCATGGTCTATGACCAAACTCCAAGACAATAGGTGCCAAGACAACCACTGCGCGAATCCTCCAGAGTGGAAAATCTACGAAGTTCACAATCCGATGTTGTGTGTCCTCAGAGATTTTGACGGCCTTGATTCAATTTGGGACTTTGGTGTTTGGGAGTTTCGAATGCTCCAAATTCTTTTTCCTTCGAAGTACTCCATACCCAGAGTCACAGATCGAGCGCCACACGTCCCCTTCCAACGGACGATTCCGATGGACTTAGGCACTTTGGGACTTTAGGCCTTCGAGACTTCACTCCTCGCGTTCCTCCAGAGTGCTCTTCTCTAGAGTTAACAATCTAATGCCACATGCCTTCCTGTGTCGACAAATAGGATCTACTCCGACACTTCAGCACTTTGGGGATTTTTGAAGCAACTCAAATCCTCCCGAGTCTCGAAGTCCTAGACTCCCAGAATCCCAGTCATTTCACCAACCACATGGGTGAGGTTGGAAATGTACTAGGGGATGACACGTAGCTGGGTTAGGGGCGACACGTTCCCTTGTCTGGGATGACACGTATCACGTTAAAAAATGGCTATAGGGTGTGTGATGCACATGAATCCAAGTGGCACGTGGCTCGTCAAGCTTAAATCCACATTACCATGGATGGTGTCACTGTGCCTGGTCACTCTGGTCTAATCGTCTTTCAACCTCCCTCATATTTTCACGGTCGAGATCTGGCCAATACTGATTTGTTCACAGATCGACGGTTCACAATGATTGTAGGACCCCAACATGCTCGCTCTTTATCAGAGAGCTCAATCTCCGCAATCTAAAAAGTTCTCTCCCGACTCTGTCTAATCGTGGCCGTTGATCCTCCACCCTGACGAGATCAATGATGTTGGTTGATTGCGGGCCATGAACTAGCACGTCTGCTAATTTCACCTTCGCACTCCACAATGATTCCCAACCATCGATCTATGTTCTCATATCGACGGTTCACAGTGATTGCAGGGCCCAATCTCCGCAATCTGGAAAGTGTTTTCCTAACTTTGTCTAATCGTGGTCGTTGATCCTCCACCCTGACGAGATCAACGATGTTGGTTGATTGCAGGCCGTGAACTAGTGCGTCTACTAATTTCACCTTTGCGCTCCGCAATGATTCCCAACCATCGATATAATCAAGTGGCTGGTGTTTGATCTGTTAACTCCAATGGATCTTTGAGTCGATTCGACAACTGAGATAGGTTTTCCTCCCGATGAACAACTCACATTCATCTCCTCTGTCAGGTTCTTGATTCATCTATGGCTCTTGTTACTCAGGGAGTTCAGGTAACTTTGACTATCATGAAGTTTGACATCTCAGGGCGTCAAACTCCTGAAACTACGAAACCATTATCAGCTAGCTCCTTTCGGGCTTAGCACGGGGTTCCTAGACCCAGGTTACATGGAACTTCAGATGACTCTTGGGCTATGAGCTCTACTCTTAGCCGGGTTTTGGTTAAGGCTGTGGGTGCGAGTTCAAGGTCTCTCAAGCTACTGGTTTGAATGAAACTCCTTCCTAACTCACATAACTTTAAGTTCTGAAACAGGGCAAGGTAAACTCGTGAGGTTATCGAGATGGTAGCAGTGCCAAGAGGCTTGCTTCGACTCCAGAGTTGTGAGGTAGCTTCCTGGGGAAAACAACTTCGAGAGTTAAACTGGAGCATAAAGGAGAAGCATAATCATAAGTTCTCAAGGAAGACAACATATACACATAACTTAACCATTTTAATACAGAAAACATTTATAGATATGTAAATACATGCATGACACCATTAATTCCTAATTCAACGCATAAAGTATGAAAACACTTATCAGAACTAGATAATGTGAAGCGACTGCTGGAAGTGGTGCCCATTTCCACCCAACCATAGGCTCAGTCACTCCTAACATATTTACCACTAGCCACCCATGAGCTAGACCACGATGCTTTGAGATTGATTCTCCTCTTCCGGCACATAAATAGATAGGGACGAATGTTACTCTCCTTCTCCCGACTCAGTCTCTATTTCCCGCGATCAGAACACACTCATTTTCACAGTTCTTCCTCGAACCCAAGAGCTTAGTCTCTCGTCTTTGCACTCTTCACAGGCCCTCTTCTCTTCATCCACCATGCCTACCTTTCTTTCCTTTCTCAACAAGATTGTGTGTGGCATGAATCCCCAATCTGTGGTCAGGTCTGGAAGCCTTACAAATGGGCGGTCTGCCCCATCCCCTCATTAACTCTTGAGGAGGTCTTACCACCTACCAGCATGACTGCAATTCATTCCTGGGTCAGAGGGTTGTTCTGATCTTGAGAAATTAAATCCAGCAAAGTACTGGTCCGGTAGAAGTTAACACAACCATTCCTGGTCCCCTCCACTATCTCTTTCATAGCATTCATGGTCTCTCTTAGCACATCCCCTTTTCCAACAGTCATGCAACATTTATCCATTTTCTATTAAAATAACAAAATTTACATTCATCGACCTTTTATACAAAGGTCCATCAAATCAAACATTCACACATTTGAGTTTTCCATAGTCTCTTGGCCAATATAGTTATATTTACAAATTGGGGGAAACAGGGTATTACAATTCCCTCCCCCTTAAAGGAACATCGTCCTTGATTTTCTATCTGTCAACATGCTATGTACATATAAAAGTAAAAAAAATTGGATATGCCTGTCTCATGGCATCCTCCATTTCCCATGTAGCCTCATCTGGGCCAAAGTGTTTCCACTGCACCTTGACATGTGCAATGGTTCAGTTCCTGAGTGAGGTTTCCTTCTTGTCTAGTATGAATTGAGGTTCTGGCAGGAATTCTCCCTCCGGCTCCACCTGGATAATAGACCAGTCAATTATATGATTAGAATCATGTACATATTTATTCAATAATGAAACATGGAAAACATTATGTGCCTTTACTGTGGGAGGGAGCGCTAGCCTATAGGCTACAGGTCCCACTTTATCTAAGAATTCAAAGGGTCCAGAATACCGAGGTGCTAACATGGCACAAGCTCCCATTCTCAGGGAACTCTTCTTGGGTCTAACTTTGAGATAGACATGGTCCCCTGTCTTGAACTTTCTGGGAGTTCTCTTTCTGTCGGCGTAGCTCTTTTGTTTATCCTGAGTAATTTTCAGATTTTGTTTTATCTGAATCACTTGTTTTTCCATTTCTTTCAACATGTCTGGTCTGATTGTAATTCTATCCACTAGATAACTCCAGCTGATTGGAATCTTGCATTGTCTACCATAGAGGGATTCAAAAGGGCTCATCTTCAGTGACTCTTGATAACCGTTGTTGTAGGAAATTTTTACCAATGGCAGGTAGTCTTCCCACTTCTTAGGATGATTAATTACATGCATCCTCAACATGTCTTCTAATATTTGGTTTAATATTTTTGTTTTTCCATCAGTTTGGGGGTGATAGGATGTGCTAAATAACAATTTAGTCTCAAGACTAGCCATCAAGGATTTCCAAAATCTTGAAGTAAATTTTGTGTCTCTGTCGGATACAATCTCTCTAGGCATTCCATGCAGTCTAAATATCTCCTTCGTGAAGATATTGGCAATATCTATTGCTTTGCAAGTCAACTTGACAGGAACGAAGTGAGCAAACTTGCTCAATTTGTCCACCACTACCATGATGGCGTCATTTTGCTTAGTCGATTTTGGTAACCTGATGATGAAATCGATGAAAATGGTTTCCCATTTCCATTCTGGAATTGGTAGAGGCTGTAACAACCCTGATGGGTGCTGATGTTCTACCTTAACTTGCTAGAATTATAGGCACTTAGCTAGATAGTCAACTATGTCCTTTTTCAGTCCATGCCAATAGAATTGTTTCCTAGTGGCCGTGATTATTTTCTGATATCCTGGGTGACCAGTATATGGTCTCTTGTGTAGTTCGTCCATTATGAACCTATTCAATTCGTCACAACTTGGAATATACAATCTGTTCCTGTAGGTCAACAGGCCTTCATCGAGCATCTGATAGCCTTCATACTTTATCCCTATAGGCTCTTGCCTTAGGTATGAGGTCACGGTCTTGAAGAATGCATATGTTTCTTTTGCATTCCTGATTCTTTCCCTGACATCTGTTTCACAGGTGCTTACTGCTTCCAGGTGAATCGTTTTCACACTTTTGCTAAGGGAACCAACCACCCTATTTTCCTTCCCTTTGATGTGTTTGATTTAGAAATCGAACTCACTAAGGAGAGCCATCCACCTAGCTTGTATAACATTGAATTTTGGTTGATCAAACAGGTGCCTCAACCCATAGTGGTCTTTCATAAGTACAAATCTCCTACCCAGAAGTTAGTGCCTCCACATTTTTAAAGCATGCACTATGGCAGCCAACTCTAGATCATGGGTCACATAATTGATTTCATGCTCATTCAATTTCTCGGATTCTTACAAATTACAAGTCCTTCTTGCATAAGGACTCCTCCGAGCCCTTCCTTGCATACATTTGTACACACAAGGAAGTTATTATCAGGGTCTGCAATCTTTAGCATGAGTGCATGGGTCAGAAGGTATTTCAGTTCCTGAAATCTTTCTTCACATTCTAATGTCCAAGTGAATTTAACCCCCTTTTTCTTGAGGGCCGTGATTGGACAATCAATCTTGGAAAATACTCTTATAAACCTTCTATAATATCCTGCTAAGCCCATAAAGGATCTGGTATCAGATACATCCTTTGGGGTAGGCCATTCCATAATAGATATGATCTTTTCAGGGTCTACTGCCACCCCTTCTTTAGAAATAACATGGCCCAAGTAATGTACTTGATTCTGGAAAAATTCACACTTGCTAAACTTAGCGTAGAGTTGATGCTTTCTTAGTACTTGAAGTACAAGTCTAAGATGTTCTTTATGCTTCTCTCTGTTCTTGGATTATGTTAAGATATCATCAATGAAAACCAATACAAATATATCTATGAATTTGCTGAGTACATTGTTCATCAAGCACATAAAAGTGGTGGGGGCATTGGTTAATCCAAATTCCACCACCACAAATTCATAGTGACCATACCTTGTCCTGAAGGCCGTTTTGTGGAAGTCTGCATCCTTGATTAGAAATTGATGGTATCCAGACCTCAAGTCAATCTTTGAGAAAATGGAAGCACCCCCTAATTGGTTGAAAAAGTCATCGATTCTTGGTAAGGGGTACTTGTTCTTTATGGTTGTCTTATTGAGTGGTCTATAATCTATGCACAATCGGAGTGTGCCATCTTTCTTTTTCACAAGCAAGGCTGGTGCTCCCCATGGAGACACGCTGGGTCGGATGTAGCCTTTTTCCATCATTTCCTTTAGTTGTAGCTTGATCTCAACTAGATCAGGTGTACTCATCATATAGGGAGTCCTAGACACTTGCACTGTTCCTGGTGAAAGTTCTATCGAGAAGTCAATGTCTCTTCTCGAAGGTAGACCTAGTACCTCTTCTGGAAACACGTCTCTATACTCTCTTAATATGGGGTGGTCCTATAGGTTCAATTTATCATCCTCGACAGATTCCAACACCCGTATTGCATATAGAGGACATCCCTTTTTGCAAATACTTTTTCATTTGAAGGGATGATATTTATCTCACTAAGACAGGCTTCTGAATCCCTTGGAGGGTCATATTTCTCCCTTCTTCATTTACACATTCTAAAGTTTTATGGTAACAGTCCAAATTAGTTTTATAAGCAACCAACCTGTCCATACCAATCAACAAGTCATAAGATCCTAGGGAAAGTATGTTAAGGGTCGCTCGAGTGGGAAATCCATCCACGATGAATTGGCAAGCTGGTATGACCTTTGTTACTTTTCTTTTGGTTCTAGTGGCTAGTTGTACCAACCATGGCTTGACATGTCTAACAGGTTGCAATTTACACTTGTCAAAAGTCCGAGGGGCCAAATAACTCAAATTAGAACCAGGGTCAATTAAAATAGAAACTAGACGATCAACGATCATACCTTCCATCTCCACCACTGAAGCTTGGTGGTTGACTTGTTTATTATCCAAAGCCGCATAAATCCGTGGCATGCTCCTAGCCACAACATTGACTATGGTAGCTTCTTGGATGTTGTAGACTCTCCTACTGTTCTGTTGTCTATGTGGGAAATCCCTCAATAGATGTTCTTCTCTGCAACCCCAACATTTCAAGGGTTCTCTCTTTGGGTTATCAGTCTTTCCTGGGGTTGATCCAAAAGGTTTATTTCCACTCTGAGAGGGGAAATTATGTTGATACACACTTCGAGTAGGAAGGCTCATCCTTGAATCCTTCCTATAGTTCTTAAATCTTGAGTATTTAAACCCCTTCTTCTTGAATCTCGAACTACTCTTCTTGTTCCAGTCCTCACGAGGTTCTGTCTGATGCCCGAATTGTTCATAACAATACCTTGCCTTCCTGATAGTGTCTTCTAAGGTCTTTGGCTCGTCAAACTCAATCTTGTTCCGGTAGGTCTGAGGTAACCCTTTGATAAATCGTTGCACTTTTACCTTTTCATCTTTTATGTAGGGTGCATACCTCAACAACTCAAGGAATTTATTGACATATTCCTCTATGATGAGTTTTACCAGCTTGAGTTCATAGAAATCCTTAGTCTTCCCATCAAAGTATTTCTCTGACAGATACTTCTTCTTTAAGTGTTTCTCAAGCTGTTTCCATGATAAGTCCTCTTCATGGATTCATTTCACATTCTTAAGATCTTCCCACCAAATGGAATCCTTTCCATTGAGGTTGAAGATGGCTATTCAAGCTTCAAGTTTTTAGAATAGTCATGAACTTTGAAGTAGCTCTTTAAACCAAGCAGCCAAGCTTCTACGTCTTCCCCTTTCTCAATCTCTCCATTGAAAGAGGGTAGTTTATCTTTATTGAACTCTTCAGGGTCATAACTTTTGGAATGCTTTCAATTCTTTCCTTTCTTCTGAGAATATGAGCTAGTTTTTCTACTAGAATATCCCTCGGAGTTGCCAGTTCCCTTTCCAAAGGACTCTCCCGATGAGCGTCCCCTGCCTCCAAGTTAGGCCTTCCTTGAGGTACTTCTCCCTGTGTGGCCACTTACGGGACCACGTTTTCATATTTCAGGTGGACTTTGACTTCTCTCTATATGTTGTCAGTCCACATGACTTGTTGCAGGTCCATGCTACAAATGCCTATGTATATCAGATAAGCTCTGCAACAAGACTGCATTGATTTTCGTTTTTTTTTCTTTCTCATTTATCAATCTCTTGTTGTCAGTCTTGCAACTTTGTAATTCAGCCATAAGGCTCCTTACAGTTTCAACTAGATCCAGAGGGGTCTCCACTGCCCTCCTCTCATCAGACTCTTCGTCTCTATTGTGGGAGCCATCCCCCACTTCATGGTGCGTCACCATCCTTTATGCTTGTGGTTTCCTGTGATTCATTGACTGCTGGAGTGATGACAAAACACTTGTTGTTAACTAACATTCTATTAGTTCATGAATAACACATAGTTCATTTTTCTTAAATACACACACCCAATAGAAAGTTTTCATTCTTTTCTTTAGTAATAGTTTAACCAGACTCTTTAGGAAAGAGGTAAGGTAGGGCATCACCCTAAATATTTTATTTAAACACGGTTTTTAAGCGACTCGTCCATGATCCCAAGTAGGCCAAGTGTTGTAACCATACTCTAATACCAATTTGTAACACACCCATGGTGGGGCGTCGAAATTTCATTCTTCTTAAGAAAATCAAAACCCTCATTCGAGGTCTCTATCCCATTCTTCTCTTCCAGAGATTTCCAACCATGGTCTCCATGCTCCGAACTGAGCTTAGACTTGACATATATCCTTTCCCAAGTTCTTTGGGTGTTCATTGGTCGAGGCCACAAGGATTCCACGTGGGTACGACTCAAGATGTTTCTCTCTGAGTCCTATGATATCCCGGATCTTCCAGCGTCGTTAATTCTATGGTGGAAATCCATCCACCAACAAATATAACGACTGGACTTGGTCCTCGAATAACTCATAGGTTCACGGGGGATTCGACGTTTGACCTACGGGATTTGAATTCCAGGCCTAGCCCTTTTCATCCATCCATACTCGCATATGACCGCGGACTATGACTAGACGCCAAGACAACAGGTGCCATGACAACCACCGTGTGAATCCTCCGGCGTGGAAAATCTTCAAAGTTCACAATCCGACGTCGCGTGTCCTCAGAGATCTCGATGGCCCTGATTCAATTCAGGACTTCGTTGTTCGAGAGTTTCAAATGCTCCAAATCCTTTTTCCTATGAAGTACTCTGTACCTAGAGTCACAGATCGAGTGCCACACGTCCCCTTCCAACGAAAGGTTTCCGATGGACTTCGACACTTCGGGACTTTAGGCCTTCGGGACTTCACTCCTTGTATTCCTACGAAGTGCTCTTCTCTGTAGTTAACGATCTATTTCCACACGCCTTCCTATGCCGACGACTAGGATCTACTCCATCACTTCGACACTTTGGGGATTTTTTAAGCACCTTAAATCCTTTGGAGTCCCGAAGTCTCATACTCCCGGAATCCCAGTCATTTCACCAACCACGTGGGCGAGGTGGGAAATGTACCAAGGGATAACATGTAGCTGTGTTAGGGGCGACACGTGCCCTTGTCTGGGATGACACGTATCACGTTAAAAAATGGATATAAGGTGTTTGATGTGCATGAATCCAAGTGGCACGTGGCTCGTCAAGCTTAAATCCACGTCACCATGGATGGTGTCACTGCGCCTCGTCACTCTAGTCTGATCGTCTTTCTACCTCCCTCAGATTTTCATGTTCAAGATCCGTCCAATACCGACTTGTTCACGGATCGACGATTCATAGTGATTGCGGGGCCCCAATATGCTCTCTCTTTATTGGAGAGCTCAATCTCCGCAATCTGAAAAGTGCTCGCCCGACTCTGTCTAATCATGGTCGTTGATCCTCCACCCCGACGAGATCAGTAGTGTTGGTTGATTGCGGGCCGTGAACTAGCACATCCACTAATTTCACCTTCATGCTCTGCAATGATTCTCAACCATCGATCTCTATTCTTAGATCGACAGTTCACAGTGATTGCGGGGCCCAATCTCCGCAATCTGGAAAGTGCTCACCCGATTCTATCTCATCGTGGTCGTTGATCCTCCACCCCGATGAGATCAACGGTGTTGGTTGATTGCGGGCTGTGAACTAGCACATCCGCTAATTTCACCTTTGCTCTCTGCAATGATTCCCAACCATCGATCTAATTGAGCGGTTGGTGTTTGATTTATTAACTCTAGTGGATCTTTGAGTTGATCCGACGATTGAGATAGGTTTTCCTCCCAATGAACGACTTGCATTCATCTCCTTTGTCAGGTTCTTGATTCATCTACGACTCTTGTTACTCAGGGAGTTCAAGTAACTTTGACTATCATGAAGTTTGACATCCCAGGGCGTCGAACTCCCGAAACTCTGAAACCATTATGAGCTAGCTCCTTTCGGGCTTAGCAAAGGGTTCCTAGACCCAGGTCACATGGACCTTTAGATGACTCTCGGGCTATGGGATCTACTCTTAGCCGAGTTTTGGTTAAGGTCGTGGGCGCGAGTTCAAGGTCTCTCAGGCTACTGGTTTGAAGGAAACACCTTCCTAACTCGCAGAACTTTAAGTTCTGAAAGAAGGCAAGGTAAACTCATGAAGGTATCGAGATGGTAGAAGTGCCAAGAGGCTTGATCTGACTCTGAAGTTGTGAGGTAGCTCCCTGGGGAAAACACCTTCGAGAGTTAAACTGGAGCATAAAGGAAAAGCATAGGCATAAGTTCTCAAGGAAGCCAATGTATACACATAACTTAACCATTTCAATACTACAAACATTTATAGATATGTAAATACATGCATGCAACCATTAATTCCCAATTCAATGCATAAAGTATGAAAACACTTATCAGAACCAGATAACGTGAAGCGACTACTGGAAGGGGTGCTTGTTTCCACCCAACCATAGGCTCAACCACTCCTAACAGATTTACGACTAGCCACCCCGAGCTAGACCATGATTCTTTGAGATTGAATCTCTTCTTCCGACACAGAAATAGATAGGGACGAAGGTTACTCTCCTTCTCTCGAATCAGTCTCTATTTCCCGCGATTAGAACACACTCTTTTTCACAGTTCTTCCTCGAACCCGAGAGTTCAGTCTCTTGTCTCTACACTCTTTGCAGGCCCTCTTCTCTTCGTCCACCATGCCTTCCTTTCTTTCCTTTCTCCACAAGATTGTGTGTGGCCCAAATCCCTAGTCCGTGGTCAGGTCTGGAAGCCTTACAGATGGGCAGTCTGCCCCATCCCCTCATTAAAATCTTGAGGAGGTCTTCCCACCTACCAGTCTGAATGTAATTCATTCATGGGTCAGAAGGTTGTTCTGATCTTGAGCAATTAAATCCAACAAAGTACTGGCCCAGTTGAATTTAACGCAACCATTCTTGGTCCCCTCCACTATCTCTTTCATAGCATTCGTGGTCTCTCTTATCACATCCGTTTTTCCAGCAATCATGCAACACTTATCCATTTTCTATACATTCATCGACCTTTTATACAAAGGTCCATCAAATCAAACATTCACACATTGGAGTTTGCCAATATAGTTATATTTACAAACTGGGGGAAACATGGTGTTACAACGTGATCCTAGTGGTTGAGCACTAGTGAGTGTGTTTCTCCTGTGAGATAGAGATATGGACATCCTTATGGATGTGCCCCTAGTGACTGAGCACTAGTGGGTGTATGAGATCCCTTGCTACATTGTTCAAGAGTCAGACTTACATGTAACCCTAATTGTAATGTAAAGGGTACAGGTCAGCCCCACCTTAATGTAAAAGATAATTAATATGGTAATTATTAATTATATTTTGAGTTATTGAGGTTGGCCCTATTGTGCCAATAGACACATCATTTGATGTGACAAGTCTTATATAAATAAAGGTGAATCCCCATTGAGGAAATACACTTAACATTGTGTCATCTCATGATTTCAGAAGTTGTGGTCTGAAATTATGAGAATTGCAGCACCCTCTTGTGTGCTAGGTTTGGTGATGGTGTGGAGGTCTTTCTCTTGAGGAATATAGCAAAGGATTGGATGGGTTTTCTTCCCTTGATGAGAAGGGTTTCCCATGATACTTCTTGTGTTCTTGTGCATGGTTATTCTTCTTGTGATCTTGGTTTGTTGTAGCAGTTATGGTTCAAGTAATAGTTAAACATAAAATTTAAAGAGAATGCATGACCCATAGCTCATTGAAAATTCAAGAGAATTCTCTCGAAGGGATGATGTCATAGAGGACAAACACTCATAGCACAGTCATAGAAAAAAACTTATGCAATATGGATGGATATGTCAAAAGGGAATGTTTATTGAAGCTCAAATGCTATTTTTGAAACTTGTAAGGTAGAGGTTGAATGGTGGATGCCTTGTGGAAGAGGGAAAACACTTCAATAATTGTTTAAAAAATGTATGAATGGAAATCAATCACATGGAATTGAAAAAGTGATGTCTATTGACATGACTAACATCATATTGACATGATCATGAAAGACAAGATGGAATGGAAAACAAAAACAATAACTAGAAAGGGATATGCATCAATCGAGGATCAAGTAGCATGAATGAAACAAAATAGTGAGTGAAAGTGATGTTGATGAAAGAGACTTCATTAAGGGTCAAATGTGCTCTTCTCTCCTAGCTCGAGGTGTTTGTTTTGTGAAAAATTCTTTAGTAATATTGTTATATTGTTTCTAAATAAGGTAACCAAGTTGATAGCTAGGGATGACTCACAATGCTCATTTTTTTATGTATGGATTTTATAAGTTTGCATCAAAAGTGTTGGCTACCATTATTATTGTACTCTAGTTTAAATATTCATGAAAATATATGTGTCTTCTATATAATGACTAGACTTTTTCAATTTTGTCATTCTTAATATTGTTTCACAACAATATACATGTCCAATTTGAATATTGAGTGTGTGAATGTTGAAAACAATATTGATATTATTGAAATCCAATATTAACACTATTAAAATCTAATTTTGAGTTATAAATGCAAATTCAATGAAATTGATATTTTATACATATCTATAATGTAAAATTATATTTATATATGTAAACTTACAGTATATAATTATGTATTTATTTAATATTTTATGATAAAATTGACCATAAACAATAATTTTTTGGCATTGGTTTAATGATATCTTAAAGACTATTGCCTTTTCCCTTATTAATTCATGTCTAAAGGCCAGCAACTATAGCAATGAGTTACCCATTGAAAACCTATTAGTTTTTAGTTTGACTTTAAAACTTTTTTGATTATAACAATGAGTTACCCATTGACAACATATTAGTTTTTAGTTTGACTTTAAAACTTTTTTGATTTGCAATGACCCATTTAGAAAATCTCATTAATAATTATTTTGAAATTAAAATAAATAAATAAAAATTATTTTTATGCTATATTATTGAATTTCAACTTCATAGTGTTATTTTTCTGCATCCCTTTGACAACTCCCCAGCCACAGCCTTGACATTGTCGCCACAGCCTTGACAGTGATGCCTAGCCACCGCCTCCACTGCATTGACAGCACCGCCTTTCTTATCCAATGAAAATAACTGCCATCCTGGTTTTCATTCATTCAGCATGTTTATTTCTGGTTTTTTTTCAGGTTGGAGTGGGTTAATTGAGGAGTCATTTTTCTTTTCTAAATATTTTTTCTGTAGGTTTTTGGGGTTTTAAATTTCCCAGAACTTTATTTGTTCATAAAATATTTTAAATCCAAAATTTTGATTTAAAATGGTTCATTTAAAATTCGGGTTAATTCAAAACTATGATCCATGCAAAATTCAAACTACTCTGAAAATCTAACTGAATTTAAGCCCTGAAAATTTAACCAAACTCAAATCCATTTTTTACCTGAAAAACGGATCTGTTTACTTCCGAGTTAACCTACTCCTTTCTGATTCTCTACTGCTTACCTCGATCTTGTGCATGTCTGGTGATAGTACAACCATCCTAAAGTCTCTCGGTTCTCAACACATCTTCCACTAGTAATTTAATGAACAAATCCTCTCCTGAGACTTGAAGAACGTATCTTATCATCTGAAACTCTGGTAGTCGCATTTGCATTCGTAAAATCATTTTTTTCAAACTCCAAAACACTAGAACCGGATATAGGGTTTATCATTATTTGTTCACAAGGACAGACACACAGAGACAGACAGAGATCGCCATTCATCCGAAGGGGGTCAGATAAAGACAGAGAAATGAGGAGGCAGGCGATCTTTATGCCACTCATATTCTCCGCAACAACCTGCAAATTAAACTCTCTGCAGTTTCCCAATTTACAGGTTTTTGTACCTTCTTCCCAATTTGTGAACGGGCATGATTTATGTGGCAAGTGCCATAGGTTAACTGCATCCGATTTAATTCCAGTCCAATCATCCGTTGAGAGAAATACTTCTGTTGATGCAATATTGTCTGCTTCATCAAATGAGTTTTGGGACTTGGTGCACCGAGTTTATGAAGTAATCCGCCAATCTGGCTGGCAGAAAAATCCGTCCCTTAAGAAGTTATCGGCTAAGTTGACCCCAGAACACGTTGAAAAGGTTATAGAGCTTCTCACCGATGCCAAAACTACCATGCAATTCTTTCATTGGATGAGGCAACGCCCTAGATATAAGCACAACTTTGATTGCCATGCGATGCTGATAAATTTGCTCCTCCAGGCCCAGCTTTTATGGCCAGCAGAGCATATTCGAACACTTTATGGCTTTTTATTGAATAATTCGCTTGCCTCTTCCAGCTTGCTTTCTTTGCACAACCTCTGCTCCCAAGGGAGTAGTTCACAGCCACAGGGGCGTCTACACAATGGTTATGGACGCTCTTTTAACTTGGGGTATGAAGTTGCAACTAGTTTATATATGGACTCTGCCCATGTTTCACGCCAACTACTGGAGTTTTCCATGGGGAATGTCCGCCCTCGGCATCGCAAATATATGCCCAAGGAAATTCTATTCTTACATCATCTACAAAGCCCTCAACGACCCGGGTTACCCATCTCTGTGCGGCTCCTGTGGTGCTTACCATGATTGCAAACGTTGATCCATCCAACAGAAAACCTTTGCCCGGTCTTAACAGCCGGTGCTCCTCCTCCCTCTGCTGTGCTAGTAAAGATTGAAGCACTAGGATTCTCTGTTACTCATGGTTATGGCTTCACAGAGACCGCAGGTGCTCCTCCTCCCTCTGCTGTGCTAC